>JAVFBY010213991.1:0-10914 GCA_034781015.1 Tonicella lineata | reverse complement strand
TAGTTACGACAGAAATGTCAATAATTTACCCAGATAAAAAAAATCACAGACAAATTCGTTTCATAAGCACTTTAAAGTAGATATCACAATTCTTTATTTAATACAAATTGGAGATAAAACAGGGATTTGTACACTCACTCACCTTATTTCACGCGTATATAAATAAATTGCAAAACAATACAAAATAACTTGCTTTCGTGGCATGTAGAAGCTGTAGCAGTAACATAGTTGGATTTCACCTTCTATCTTTATTATGGAGCTATGGATTTCAACTTCTATCTTTATTATGGAGCCTATGGATTTCAACTTCTAAAGGTGTCATTTTTCAGAGCCATGTTTCATTGGCAAATACTCACGACACCATTATTGGTCGAATGAGATATACGTCCACCTTTGGACGCAGTGATTTGCGAGTATTGTAGTTATAATTTATGCTGCAGTATTTTTTATATTTATCAATGCATTTATGTGTATGAGAAGTCATTTCCAGAAAGTAATTTAAAAATAACTTAGAAATGTAAGTTTATTAAATTATTGATTAAAAGTTTTCCCGCTTTAAAATATTTATTTCCTTAACAATAATTTAGGTATCACGTTAGACGGATAGACAATGGTATCATACTTGAGCATCCTTTCATGGCCTCAATTACAAAGATATTTGAACATTTCTAATTCAATCCAACATTGTAATTAAAACAAAATGTCTTTTTTGGCTGTGCGGCTATTTTCTTTTTCTACTTTCCTAGCCAATGAATGTAATCACATTTATACTCACAGATTTAGGAACCCAGTGTATTAAGTTTAAGCTATTGCTGAATGACGTCAGGCCACCGTGGAGTTTCTTTGTGACGGTGTTCACTTAAGCCTGGTTTAAAGTTAATACACGTTTGAGCAACTCAGCCTAGCGCGAAATCCTAACTGGCGATGTTTGTCTGATAAATAATGACTTCTTATAAATAGAATGTCTTCCGTGGTATTTACATGGATTGGTGCATTAGATATAAAACCTATATTTGTCCTTTTAATCTTCTGCTGGGCCCGGTTGTTCAAAGGTGGGTTAACTTTTAACCATTGTTGTTTGACGTCACGTCACAATGTAGTTTGTTTGTGACGGTATAAATTTAACCCTGGGTTATCTTTTGAACAACCCAGCCCAGTGTGTTAACATAGCTTTGTCTTCCTCTTAGCATTTACTTTATTGTGTTATTCTTCGTTTACAGTTTCTTATAAAAACTATTGCCTTCATTTCTGCTGCGTTTCCAATTCCCTCCGATATACAATAGTGTGGGATATAAATTGATCAGTCATACGTGATTGTATTGACTCTTAGGACCATTGTGTATTAGGGATCGATGCCGATGTCGTTATTCAAGTTTCAGACCATATGACGATGGCATTATGCTTGACATTAACATGGTGGACACAGTGATTCGTGAATTATGTGCAATCTATGTTACACTGCACATTTTGAAGTCAAGTATCATAAATTCGTGATTAAATGTTTCTCTTCTTTTGCATTTCTTATCAAAGATCTGATTTAAACTTAGACGAGAAAACAACACATAATACACTCAGCATTGCATGCTAAGAGTGAACATGTTTTCCATTCAGGGGCATATATCGTGTCAATTTATGCAAATTTCATATCATGCTCTTGGTAAACTAGGGATTTTACTATAACCACAGCACGATCTGTTTTCGAGGCTACGAGAAGTCAAAACTCGTTATATACATCATATATTACTCATCGGACTCGTAGTGAGTATAACACCAGCATACCAGTGTCAGGTTACACCTGAGAAAGGCGCCCGAACGCAGGCTAAGTGTATCAAGGACCGTGTCAATCTATACACATGGATCTTTCTAACAAATTGTCCGCTAGTCGTCCCGATTTTCAATTGAAAGCTCATAATGCTTTTTGATAAAAACGAGTTTTTGTCCTTTTTTTCCTGTGTCCGTAATAAAGATAGAAGTTGAAATCCATAGAACTGTGTTATGTTAATAAAAAATAAATTCATTCAAAATTTATAACTAGAGTTCTTCGTCACAAAAGGTTATATATGCAGCCGCACCAATTGTTCAGAAGCAATTTAAATTCTATGACAGAATTGATTTTATTCCTGTCCGCTGGTAAATGGTTCCAAAGCCTGACACCTTTGTAAATCAATGAGTGATATGTTATGATTTGATCTTGAATCGCGGTACAATGGTACATTAACCATTTTGTCGTCACGCAGTGAGTATATTTGCAACGTATATGGTGTTTAGTGTAATGGCAATTAATTGTTTGTTTATTTTTTATTTTATTTTTTTAAATTATATATATATTTTATATTTTTTTATATTTTGTTTTCTTGTATTGGCGGTGGGGATAGGTGGCTGGGAAGGATGTCTCCATTCTTCAAGGAAGTTAAAGAGTGGGTATATTGCTCTGTTCGTGTATACGAGGGTGGGTAAAAAAACGTTCATTCGTACAGGTGGTCACTTAAGGAGGCTTTATTTCTGGACAGATGTTCACGAAGGGTGACATTATGAAGATGTCTTGAACATGTCCGAGGTTATTGTGGCTAGAAGAAGATAACACGAACATTTTGGGGAAAATCAGGCATTGGTGATTGTGTTGACTCTAAGGGTTAGTTATGATTTATTATAGGTCGATGAAGGTGTCATTTTTCACACTTCAGAGCCATGTTTTATTTGCTAACACTCTCGACACCCTTATTAGAAGAATCAGATATACGTCCATCTTTGGACGCATTGATTTGTGAGTATTGTAATAATAATTTGCGCTTAAGTAGTTTTTATATGAACAGTCATTTCCAGTAAGTTATGCAATAAGAGCTTTAATAGAAATACTAAGTTTTTTAATTCTTGATTAAACGTTTTCCCGCTTTTTTAAAATTATTTTCTTACCAAAGATTTAGGTATACAGTTAGACGGATAGACAATATATAGTAGCATACTTATTACTTAAACATCCTTTCACAGCCTCAATTACAAAAAAGATTTGGAACATTTCTAATTTTACCCAACATTGTGATTAAAACAAAATGTCTTTTTGGGCTGTGCGGCTATTTTCTTTTTCTACTTTCCTGGCCAATGAATGTAATCACATTTATACTCACAGATTTAGGAACCAAGTGTATTAACTTTAAGCTATTGCTGAATGACGTCAGGCCACCGTGGAGTTTCTTTGTGACGGTGTTAATTTAAGCCTGGTTAAAAGTTAATACACTTTTGAGCGACTCAACCTAGGGCGAAATCCTAACTGGCGCTGTTTGTCTGATAAATAATGACTTCATATAAATAGAATGTCTTCCGTGTTATTTACATGGATTGGTGCATTACATATAAAACCTATATACGTCCATTCAATCTTGTGTCTGTTAACATGTCTTTGTATTCTTCTACCCATTGGCTTTATTCTGTTATTCTTCGTTTTTGCAAACGTGTACAGTTTCTGATGCGTTTCCAATTCCCTTGGATATAAAAAAGTGTGGGATATAAATCGATCAGTCATACATGGTTGTATTGACTCTAAAGGCCATTATTTATTAGGGATCGATGCCGATGTCGTTATACAAACTTCAGACCATATTACGATGCCATTATGCTTGACATTAACATAGTTGACACCGTGATTCGTGAATTATGTACATTGTAAGTTACGCTACAGTAGATTTTGAAGTAAAGTCTCATAAATGGGTGATTAAATGTTTCTCTTTTTTTTTCATTTCTTATCAAAGATCTGATTTTAACTAAGACGGGAAAACAACACATAATACACTCAGTATTGCATGCTTAAAGAGTGAACATTTATTCCATTTAGGGATTTACATGGATTGGTACATTAGATATAAGACCTATAATAATGATGTCATTGAAATTTTGTGTCTGTTAACGTGGCCTTGTATTCCTCTAACAATTGACTTTATTCTGTTATTCTTCGTTTTTGGAAACGTGTATAGTTTCTGATAAAAGTCTTGCCTTGATTTCTGCTGCTTTTCCAATTCCCTTGGATATAAAATAGTGTGGGATATTATTTGATCAGTCATACATGATTGTATTGACTCTATAAAGGACATTCATTTATTATGGATCGATGCCGATGTCGTTATTCAAACTTCAAACCATATTACGATGCCATTATGCTTGACATTAACATAGTGGACGTGAATTATGTACAATGCAAGTTACGCTGCAGTAGATTTTGAAGTCAAGTCTCTTAAATGCGTGATTAAATGTTTCTCTTCTTTTGCATTTCTTATCAAAGATCTGATTTAAACTAAGACGGGGAAAACAGCACATTAAACACTCAGTACTGCATGCTAAGACTGAACATTTATTCCATTCAGGGGACAATTCCACCCACCAATGTAATAAACATGTCATGTGATGTGTTGTTCTTTATTGTTTCCATTTATATGTTAATTGAGGGTTCAAATTAATACTTACCTATTTAGAAAGCCTAAACAAAATCATAACGGTCTCACATCATGTCCCTAATCCACTGGTTATGTCGAACTGAAAAAACGGTTCAGCTACCGACCACTGAGGCTTACCTATGGTATTGTCACGAAACTGTATAGTGTGTTGCCGATACCCTATGGTTAATGTACGATAAATCTAACGAAATATAACAATGGGTTTAATTCCTAGTGTTTCGTTGCGGTTCACAAAGGTTCAGTTAAGGCTGGAGTCACACATTCAAGATTTTTACTGCCGTCCTTGATAGGACCATTCCTGATTAAAATGTGTCAAAAGTCTGATCAAGATCCTGTGATTCGTGGTTGGAGATTCAAACTTTTTATAAAAATTTAAAAACAAATGTATTTAATCACGACAACAATCAGGTATTGTTCAGGAAGCGTCCAGATTAAGCCGTTTTCTTCCAAATTATCCCGGTTTCAATCCAATACTGATCAGATTTGTATCTTTCGCCTGGTAAAAAAACGACCGAGTCTGTCCCAACAGCGATTCGACAAAGACGGTTCGCATTCGGCAAGATCTGGGCGTAATTTATACTCAATTGGCATGAAACGGCAAAGAAAAATGTCTCCAGACCATGCCCGTTCCACATGACACCGTCCAGGCACCGTATAGACAACCCATGGCAATGTTACGAGTTTGATCCGAAACAGCATAATCTGTCACGACATAGTCACGATTGTTATCCGACTAGACGAAATCGGCAGAGTTTCCCATATAATACGAGTTGCATCGTACTGTCGGGGTGCTCTCCGACCTCTCAGGACCATTCCCGATCCGTAGGACTTCGATACCTCCGCCAGTGGGCATCAATCCTATAAATGAACCGGACATCTTGTCAGAGGATGCAACTTCTACAACGTCATTCAGAGATAAAAAGAGAGGTTGCAGACATCAATTAGCATTGGTCCATGTGATCATGAGAAAAAATAAAAGGTGAATCAGGGCCCGGTTGTCGAGAAGACATATAGAGGACATATTTGAATATAAAGCTGTAAGAACTTGGTAAGAATGAACCCACTAGTACTGTGATTAAGATCTCGTTGATATATTTGATCCAAGTATATCACAGAAGGGCCCTTTTTGCTTTTTATATTCGGTCTTTAACCTCGCTATTAGAAACGACACTTTGTATACTCCGAAACAAACACTGGCAAACTGCAGCAAGCTGATTAAACACGGCGATTCGGCGAATCGTCGTAAAAAAAATTGAAACTGGTCTTATAGTAACACGTAGTTGGCTCGAAGTTTTCCTGGACATCTCGTACCAAATCTTGGTGCAAAAAGTGCTCAAAAGTAAAGCTGTGGGTCACTCAGCGCTGCTATGCGGTCGCTGCAAGTATATGGTGTCTACAGGTTTGATGCGAGAGTAGGCCTACTTAAAGTTTGCCTAATGGCGACATGATTTTACCAACCTTTTTATAATAACTGCCTACGAGCGCCCTATACGATTTGTAGGACCAATTTCCCGTGTTCTGTTCGGGTTCTCTTCGATTAATCCCGACTTAAGAATACCTATGAATATACCCATGAAATGTGCGTGATGAAACCAACATATAGAAAGTATACGACATCATGCCCCGCTTATATGACTCCCAAGACCGAAGGATGTTTTACTCTTATAGCGTTGTGCGAGCTGTGCCTAATTATAAGTATACGAGCCAGGCAACAGTTACACGAGTGAGTTATAAGTACAATACTATAGTTCTCCCGACTTTCTGCCTTCAGTAGGGATCCTGCCAATTAGCTCGTAGATGTCCGTAAAATAATTGAGTTTTCCAAACTATAAAGCCGACCTGGAGTTCACAGCTCAAAGAGTCGCGCAAAGCTACGATCACAATGGACGCACGACGCATTTGTGCCACGACACGACAGAAAATTTTAAAAAGTCGTATGTCATCGGGGGTCCTTCGCAAGACAGTCCAACGAAATTTCCAGCAAATTGGACATGCACCTTTTTTGCTCTACGATTTGTTGTTGTATCTATGGGCTCTCTCCCACTTTCACGATGTATAACAAGAGTTAAACACGATGTAGTGCGAGCGTTGGACTCTTCTTAAAGCTCTTGTAATATCACACCAAGTACGTACTAATCTTGCCATAAGCTCGCCATACATCATGACTGACTGCTCTCCCACTTTCACGATGTTGAGCACGATGTATAACGAGCTCTGAACTCTTGTTCAAGCTCCTCTAAGATCCCCTTGATCATGTACTAATGTCTTGGCAAGCTCCCCGTTCATGATGACATCTAGAAAAGCTCGTGTCGGCTGGCGGTCAGTACGATGTTTTTGAGCATGTTCAAAATGATTGTCCATATCATTTTTGATCATGATGAGCTCGTATTGTGTTCGTGCGAAATCGTGTTAAGCTCTTGCTGATCATTTTGCACTCTTCTTTAACTCGCGGAGACAGAAAGTATTCATACAGCTGTAATTCGCCGGATAACGGCCAACCAATTTACGCTAATTTACCGAATACCACTACATTCTTAATAGTCCAGTCAATCTATGAAAAAAGAGCTTGACCTAGACAAAATTCCAACAGAAATGATTTTTTTTTTCCAACGCTCTCCTGAAAAACCCTTCCCAAAAACATGTGAAAAACATAGGAAAATAAAAAGTTTTGGAATAATTAATAATTTGTATAAAACTAAAACGGCGGAATTGCCTCTATTTCCATATATATTATATTTTTATATTTCCGCATATATTTGCGCGTACACATACATTTTTCGAAGAAATCTGAAAATTGTTAGATGTAGATGATCATTGCTTATTTTGGGCCAAGTGGCGAAACCTCTTTGGTCCTTATTATGGGTTTCGTTTGTCTGTCTGTCTGTGTTTTCTGCCCCTCTGTCTGTCTGGGGCGCTGTTGTCTTTTATAATTGTCCGATTTTTATCAAATGTACACTCGATCAATTTATGTTAATCTTGTTGTGTCACACAAATTTTGTCTGCTATGACAGCTATATCAAATTGAATAAATCTGTGTTTACGTGTATAGGGCATTTTATATAGGGCATTTATGTGCGATAAGTGCCCTTTATAAAATACACAGTTCCATTCAATTCGGTTAGGGATCTAGCTGCAATACTCATTTAAAATTTTACCCCCTTATTTGCGACATTGATTTCCAAAATGTTGCCAACAAGAAACTACAATGAAATGCTTACTTATAAGGTAAGTTGACGGCAGTGTGTAAAACGCATCTACAGGATTTTAAGAGGCACAGAATTTAGGCCAAATATTGACTAAAGCAAATTAAAGAGTTTTTTTCTATATTTTCTAGTATGACCCGAAGTATTATCTTTTAGAAAACACTAAACTCAAGAATGTGCGAAAATAATAAGAAAGTTTGATTTACTGACTTTATTAGTATTTTAATACGGTATACATTCTCAAGGTTGATATTTTCTGAAAGCTTATATTTTGGACCATACTAGAAAATCCGAAAACCGGATTTAATTCGTTTGGCCTAAACTCTGCGATATTGTCTCTATAAACATTCTTGAAAAAAAAATTGCATGAGGTGATACATTTGGCGCGAAAGGCATATTTTTAAAGGTTTAAGGATTGCCATTTGGCAGCAACCAAACTTGTTGTGACTGAACTAGACTAACATACACTGATTGACAAAATACACTGATTGACAAAAAAAACATTCTTCACAAAATTTAAATTAAATATCAATTTAAAAGTAAAAATAAAATCTACAATTATAAATTAAGTTGTAATTCTACTAATTAAGCCAATTAGCAAAAAGGCCTTAATACATTTTGGCTCTTTTCTCCGCTTTCTTTTTTCTTGATTTTTAAGATTTAAATCGTTTATTTCTCTTAAACTATTTGCACTAAGTCTTTGAAATTTTCCACACACAATCTTGAAGCCATTATCTAAAAAAACAACATGCAGTTTTTTATATGCATTTTCGTTTTGAAGATATTAAGCAAACATTTTTTTAAAGGCGGATTATCAACAAAAATATACATTTTTATCGATTGTGCAAAAACTAAATCGAATTTAGAAAAACGCCATGACGTTTTTTATTTTAAATATTGATCTATAAATGAAATTGAAAAAAAAAATCTAACCATCAAAAAGAAATAAAAGTTACAAACAACGGTCCATTTTTTTAAATTATTTGACATTTTTGTTTATTTATGCCATTATAAAATAAAGTGAATCATAATATAATATTTAGAATCTTTAAGTCATTGCCTTTCTAAATATATGTGATGTTAATATAATCATCCTTTGGAAATAAAAACAAAAGATCCTGACTAGCCGTAGAGTCCTTAATGACTTAGTCGGTTATATATATATAATTACGTCCAAAGGGAATCCAGTTTTAGTTGGTCTAAAAATAGAACGTTATTAAAACGCGCATATAACATGTACATCATACCAGAATTGTATTAAGCCGAACTATGAAGCGAGCCATTGGCACACATCAACGGCAATGATTTTTTGTTAGAGCCCTTATACATTTCATGTGACGTTGACTGCATGCGCAGTATCTGAGTTTCAATTAATTCTCGCAGTTCGTTTAAATTCATTCAGACGTTACGCGTTTTTCACTATATGTAATTCTCCATCAACCTTTTCCATTATCGAAGATTTCCCCGCGGCAGCCATCTTTATTTTCTAAACATGTGGATTACTCATGATTCCACATTGAATTTAAGTCGCCTGAGCGACTCCTATTTCCCTCTAGAGAGCGCTTCTACGACAATCCGTATTGACTCGAGCTTCAATGTAATTGATGTGTGTCAATATGTCGTTTTATACTTCGGGTTATTACATTTATGATGATACTAATGTCGTGCTGAGCTCGTAAAAATGGTACCCAGCTTCTACAACAGTCGGATTAATGTCTTTGAAAGGTTTTGTACTGTTTCGTTCTTCACTCGTGCGTAAATTGTGTTGAGTTCGTACAAAGTTCGTATTATGTTCTTGGTAAGCTCGTATTCGGTCCCTATCATGACATAATGACCAATTTATAAGTGACGACTGCGAGCAATGAAAGCTCGTTATACATCGTACTTGAGCTCGTGAAAGTTGGAGAGAGGCCTTAATGTATAAGTATTATTTTACAAGCCCTTCTAACTTTCCTCTTCGTTTAGCGTGACCACCAATCAGAATTAAAGTCTTGTTGGATTTTTTTTCTCCATAAAAAATCTAGTTTTTAAACTTTATGCTAGCGAAAACTTTATATCAAAAATATTATTTGAAATAGTTAAATTTTAAGACAACTATTAATTGTCCTGCAAGTAAACTGTAGCTGTCTATATCATATTCTGTGCTTTATACAGACTTTAGAACAGGACGGACGCACAAAGCCACATTAATGACGAACAACAAAGCGCCACACGAACCGCTCATGCCGCCCGCCTTTCAAGAGTCGGGTCGTTAAGCGCGTGTTTTAAACAATTAAGAGCTTATACAAACGATAGAATAATCAGTTTATTTTGTAACGGAATAATGTAGCATTGTCCTAATTAGATTAAGAGAAGCAAACTGTCGAAAGTAAGCCAACAACGAAGCTCCCATGGTTATGTTATAATTACAAACACCGCGGTTAAAATTAATTTACAACTTCACGTTTATTAATGTTTTGCATGTGATGATGGGTAATGTCCGATAGTTTTTGGTAAACGGACGACTAAAACATAATAATAACAACTGATATCAAATTCCACGGCACTATAATAAGCCACCGTAGGTATAGCCTCTTTAAGAATAAAGTGAGTTACTCTAACTGAATGCGATTTGATAAAGTGGAGGAAAAAATCTTGATGTTCGACTTTTATCATACAAAGTAAAAAAAAAAACCAGTAGCTAAATCAAGCTCTTGCAAAACAGAAGCGTACTGTTACATAACAACCGCTTCGTGTTGATGTGTCATCTAGGATGTGGTAGATGTTACCACAAGACACCATGCATTATGCATTAACCCATTCATTATAGAAAAATACCGCAGAAAAAAGGAAAACCTTTTAATTTTCAGGGAGCATCCTAGAGTTTGATTAAAAAAAAGGATACGAGAAACAACAAACAAGTACATCCTGTTTTCCGATTTGTTTTTTAACTTCATCAGTTCCTTTAATGCATAGAGGGTTTGTAAAGATTATAAAGCTTATTATCTCTCAAAGACACGTGTGACTTCCTCAATTAACACCAGTCCTTTGGGCTCAATTTAAGTCTGGTTGTAGAAACTAGGACAAAAAATGTTCGAGGCGTGCTCAATAGACCAAGCAAAAGGCCATATTTTAAAAGCCCCACTAACCGCTAATTGGGCTAAATCTATTTATAAAAAGAAAATCGGCTAGTTTCTGTATTTTTCCTAGATAGAAAAAGTTATGAACTTTCCATTTTTGCCATAAACTGAAAGTTTTGATTTCCTATTTTTCTTTAAAATAGAAGT
>JAVFBY010213769.1:0-10915 GCA_034781015.1 Tonicella lineata | reverse complement strand
ATAAACATTAACATGTTTAATTATAAATTACTTTAGTGTTTATCACTTTAACACTTACATGTTTGGAACTTTAAAATGTTAAAATATTAACAGTAGACACGTTTAACAATGGATGCATACAATGTTTAACTTTTAAACAATTCGTTTTTAAAGTGTATTCCTTACCGACAGCCTCTTCTACACAAACAGGACGTTTAGGACAAGCTACATTAGATAGACAAGTTCCTTCTACCGCTATACACCGCTGGCCTACTTCACAGGAATATGCCTAAGAAAAACAGAAAACAACAAATATGGTAATTTTCTTTTTCAACGAAGCAAAATGAAGCTAAATGGACAATTCCTGTAAAGATGTAAATCATTTCGAAATTGGAAAGACAATTTACAAATTTTGCATTATACAGGCGTGAAGATTATCACCCCGTAGTAGCCATGTTTTGCTTACAAACCACCACAATTATTTCAAGGAATTTGGAAGAGGATCATCTTGGGAGTATTTCTGTAAAATATTTTCGGTATGTGTTAATGGGAAGGGAGAGTGTTCAAAGTCTTTACTAGATAGCCATATAAGGGAATCTTATATGTATTGTTTTTAACGCACCAAAACACTTATGGGAATGTGTGCAATTAAGAAATGTCCACTATACCGCTATATTAAGGAATCTGCCCCTTCCCTACCCAAACAGCCTTGTTTTTTAACGAACAAAAGCGATTTGAACGAATTTGGTGTGAGGTCAACCAATCTAAGGACAATTTCTGTAAAATAATTTTGAAATCGGGCTGGCAGTTTCAGATTAGAAGATTTTCAAACTTTTCCCCAATATAGCAAACACTGATGTGTCTCCGCCTCCTGTTAGCCATGTTTCTTAACAAACCAATATTATTCAATTAATTTGGTGGATAGTCACCCAATGAACTTTTTTGTAATGTAATTTGGAAATCGGGCTGCTGTTTCGAACGAAAATATTTTCAAAGTGTCCACAATATATTCGTATAAGGAAATTTACCTCGACCCTTTCATCCATAAACCAAAATTATTTCAAGGAATTGGGTAGAGGTAAATCAACAATACTTTTAAATAATTTTGCAATCAGGCCAGCAATTTTTTGATGAGAAGATTATCAAGTTTCCTTTTATAGCCATATAAAGAAATCTGCCTGGCATTCTGGCTGCCATGTTTCTTAACGCACCAAAGTTATTTCAAGGAATTAGGTTAACCCGAGGAACTCTACTGATTGGGTAAATTTGAAATAGGGCCAGCAGTTTCTAAGAATATTTTCAATCTTTTTTTTTAATCGCAATGTAAGAAGATCTGCGTCGGTTCTGGGGTCATGTTTTTTTAAGGAACCAATATTGATTTGGTAGAGGGTCGACAAATACACATTTCTATGAAATTTGTTGAAATTGTTGGCCCTGTGGCTGATAATGAGATGTTGATGACGCACGATACACGACCAAGGTCTCATGCTGGGTATACGATAATCCTAACAGCTCAGTTGAACTAAAGAAACCCCACAAAAACAACAACAACAAAATAACAGGTTATATTTGTTTTGAAGATAATCACTTGTTCTGTAAACTCACCACGCAGGGATTAGGAGCACAATTACATCTTGGACACCCACTCTCCAGATAACCGTAAGGACAGGTTCGGAAACTACACGTCTCTGTACATTCTGTGGTTATAAAGTTTAATACAGCGGTGAATAAAACAGAGAAACTTTGTCAGTTAGTACAGGATCAGAGCCCCCCTCCCCTCCCAGACACCCCCACTCCCCACTTATGTAGATACCTATCATTGGGGTAGGAGTCAAACTCAAGAAACTCGAGGCGTTTTGTATAATGTGACGTAATCGCAACTAATTTGAAATCATGACGTTATAGCAAATATGAAGAATAATTGTCCCAAGTTTCGTGCCGAACTGACTGGGCAAAAAAAGCATTTCTGGAGTAACATCATCCCCCAACGAACAAGGAACAACAACAACAGAAACAAGATCAGCATCGAAAAGGGACCAGTATTCCTGGTCAAAAAATGTTATCTATCCTCTATGAGAAATGTCATGTAGCAATGGCTCTGAAACATCTTCCACGTACAGCACTGTCGTGCTCGGATCTTGATTACACATGCATTTAATTGTACATTTATTTACCATACAAACGAAACTAAGATTGAAATTTGTTTGTCAATTTGTATATACTCAAAATTAAATACAGTTGTTTGTAAAATCGGGCCTTAGTTTTTATTATAGGACAGCTCCGATTTAACAGTTAGCCCCATAGGTCTGAAACATGTGAATGCATTTTCTCCACATTATAAAACCTAAGTAACCATCCAGGCATCAGCGCGAAAAATTTGTCTGAATCGATCGACAGTGAAATTGCACAAGATCTCCGATACAACAAAACAAACTAGATATTGTATGCTCATGAGTCATCGTTATGTAAGATGTGTAGTGGACTCACGTGCGTTCTTACACATGGCATGATAGGGACACTGGTTGTTTAGTACACATGTACCCTGTTCTGACACACATGTTGCACCAGTTGGACAAACTTGATTCTGAAATTAAAAAAAAAGTCAAACTGAATCTAAACTTGTCAAAAAAACATACAACATATAAATTACACACGCCCTTTGTTGTTGATTAGACATCATTAAATACAGACACATGTCCAATGGCTGTGACATAACAGTGTCAGTTAAGATTTTATTAAATTTATATATAACGATATGATGCAAAGTAAGTAATTGGTCGTGTCATTTTTTTTTACATGCAGATATTACACACAGATGTCATAACACTACACTTATCAAACAGAATATTCCAAACATTTTCAAAGTTTAACAGAAACTATTAAATAAGCATAATTTCAATAGCCAACTTGTAAAAAAAAAAATCAAGAAAAAAACAAACAGACAAAATGCTATATAGTTTAAAAGACAAAGCATTCTCTCGGCTAAAGTTTATGTTTTTATAACACTTACGATACAGGGGTCCTCGGTACATGTACATCTTGGACAACCAGACATTTCAAAACCGAAATTGCACTGTTTACTGTTACAGGTGGCGGAACATACTGAAAATAAAAGACATAGACATAGTAATACAGCAAACAAAGCAAAGTTATAAGTTAATGACAGTGTTGTACTCTTGTAATTTCCCTTGCATCTTTACTTTTTGAAAACCTTTCTTATATTTCTTATGTATTCGTAGAGTGTTGTTACTATATTAAGTCAGCTTATACTGACTTTAGACAATTAAGAGATATACTTATAATAATACTTATATACAATATCGTATTTGTTTTATGAAAGATTTAAGAAAACCATATATACATTACAGATAGCAGCAATAGAATACAGACATATAATGAATAAATATTTGGCCTGGTCATTATTGAGTAATACATACAGAAATCCTCGCAGACTGCGACGGCTGGACACCCATTAGTGAACTCACAAGCTTGGACTTTCGGTCGGCATACCTGACCAATGGGACATCTTGTTGACTAGAAAGAAATTTAAATAAAACGCTTTGTTTCGTTAAGTTTGAGGTACGGCCATTTAATATTAAAACTTACCATTTCAGTTAAAACAGTATTCATAAATACACGTCTTTGAAATTAGAAAATAATGTCAATATATATCTTTAGGGGAAAATAGAGGCTTAATTCCGTTTGGTGATTCCAGTTTGCGTTTGTCTATTTGAAATTTTGAAAAAAAATATTGTTTTAACTCAAAGCCTATATACCGTTAAACAATCATCAAAATTGATCAGATCGTAGCCTATGACCCGCAATCTTACAATCTTAGAAAAAAGGATTCGTTGATTGTTCTTTAGAAACAATGATTGTTCTATATGCAACCATTGCTAAGTCGAGGGAGGCAAAGGACACTTAGCGTTGCTGGTAGACAATTCTTTTCTTGTTTACCCGCGAATTTCGTAATCACGTGATATTTTCCAACCATCTTTTTGTGTAATCCATTTTAAACCATTCTAAAATGGTTCTATTTGGAACCAAAAAAGGTTCCCCTATTGCCCTTTTTCTAAGAGGGAAGGCACCAAATCGACGAAGAAAATTAGAAACAAATCGCTATTAGAATTTGTAAATATATATATAAATATACATATGTGTCTTTACCATACACGGGTCAGGGTTACAGTCACATCGAGGACATCCCGTAGATTTAAAGCCGTAATCACACTGCTTGTTACAGGTAGCTTCACAAGCTGAAACAAAAATCACTTTTATTTTTATTGAACGGGACATTTTGGTTTAATATCACACAAAGTCATAGGATTTGTCATTCTTGAATCCATTAGCACTGTTTTCTATTTTATTTTACTGCGTTATTTTGTTTAACGTGTAGGAAACGTCATTTATTTGGCAAAAATATATTACTTTTTAAAAGTATTATGAATTTGAATTTGATTTGAATTTTGACTCAACAATTGAAACGTCACCAGTTACGTCAAAAGAGATGATCACCTCGCTTTCGTTTCAACATGGCGCTGTCATGATATTCCTCTATTAAACGAAAGACGGCAACGTGACAAAAAACTGATTGTTGAGAACGAAAATTATGTACCAGAATTGTCGCAGACCGCTTCGTGAGGACATCCGTTGTTGAATTCACAGGCGGCTGATTTAGTCTTACATGTCAGTCCAGCTGAACAGGGGTTACCCTAAACAATCCAGAGAAACATGACACAAGATAAACAGGATGATATATAAAGTGGTGAAGAATTGAATTTATGTCATTGAAGATTTGTTTTAATCGCATTGAAAAATGACTCGTGAAAAATTGCGGTAATAAAATTGATGTCAACACTGACGTTAGCTAATAGATCATTACAACAGGGGATAACTTTCCGGCACATTTTGTAATGATAAATCAGTCATAAAATATGCCACGAGAGTAAGCCTGCATAAATCGCTCTTTAGTTGTGATGAAGTTTTTTTTATCGACGACCTATTAGTTTGTAGACATCTTATGTTGTTAAACAAATAAAGAAGAACACACTGAAATTTAAAAGTAAGTCTGAATGTTTAGTTTTGCATAAAAACTAATCTTAAAATCATTTGCGCATAATAAAAATGTGATTAATTCACCTGAATAATTATATAAATTTATAAGTTTTTAAAAGGTACAGATTTATCGTCCCTGGGCCACTTTCACGAAGTTTCATACGACAAAAAATATCGTATGATATCTTAGCTATTGATGGACGTCATAACAACCAAGATATCCTATGCTATTTTTTATCTTACGACATTTCGTGAAAATGGACTCAGGTTTGGTTGTTGTCACCTACCAAGCAAGGATCCGGGCTGCATTCACATCGTGGACATCCTTCCAGTTTATAGCCAAATGGACAATTTTTGCTGCAAACTCTTTCACAAACTAAAAGTAAAAGAGTATACTTTTAAAAGAAATTATAAAAGGAAATGTGAATACTAGTACACAAGATTAAAGAATTTGAATCGGAACCCTGGCATTTTCATTATTTAATAACTATTTCAGAATTACTTGCATGATGGCAGTATATATCAGTTGGGGAATATAAGTTTAAAAACAAGTTAAACCTCTCACTAGATTAGTAGATTAACAAGTTCACACTGCGAGACATACCCCGTGACCTGGAGTAAATGCGAATCATGTGGCATTTCGTATTAATAAATGCATCAAAGCCTTGACATTTGTGCTGTGTGAATTTATAAACTCGCTTTTCAATTAAAACAAGGTAAAATAGATAACTCCGGCTCCATCATGATTTGCGTATTACAATCAGGTATATATTGCCCAATTTTCAGAACAAGCTTTACATTATTGAGAGAGGAATAGTCCATTTAGAAAGTGTTACATCAACGACAACGACAAGAAATGCCCCAAACAAGAGAGCGAGAAAGATCTAGATCCCGTTCACAACGGGGTAAAAAGAGGGTCGTTCAATACCAAAGTATAGTTTTAAAAAATATTGACACATATCAACTTGTGGGAGCTGTTGAGATATTTTTTTTTTTGTTCACAGTTGTCACAACTAATGAACACTGGTAAGTAGTTTTTTATTATAATTTATTTGTCTTCCACTAAAATTGTAGACGTTTAGTTAAATAAATTGTATAGTCTATGTCGCAATATGAACACAGTCAGAGGCAAGCAACTACATCATCTATGTTTTTTAATTAAACCCAGGACTTTACTTTATCAGCAACTTATATACTTACGGTCCAATGAACAATATGCTTCATGTGGACATCCAGATTGGAATTCACACTGTCGGGGACGAGTTGAACAAACTTCATTTTTGCCACACCGAACAGTCTAAAATAAAGGCAAAGTAGCATATTTAGTTTCGGAGGAAAGCATTCGTCATCCGTCATCAATGATAGTGCAGATTATTGCACCAAAATTCTTGAAACTTTAAATGCAAAAGTCAGGATTTTATATATAAAAAAGTAATAGAAGAAAACCATCAACAGTGGTTTAAAAGACAGGTTTTTCCATTAGCAAAATTTAAAAGACATCTTTAGAAGTGGGACAAATTTGCTTAGTTCCTCAAACACATTGGGGTAATCATAGTTAAGGTTGACATGTAGTTTTAATAATGCCCGGTCCTAATAAGGTATTTATGGACCTACCACGCATGGATCAGCAGAACACACTCTTCGTGGACACCCCACAGCCTCAAAACCATAAGGACAATCCATATTTAATGTCTGGTCACAAACTGAAAAATAAATACATTATCAACCTTGGGCTACTGATAGCAAAAGTTTGCCATACATTATCCTTTTTGAATGATGACAGCTCTTTTAATTGAAAAAACTTGGAAAAGTAGTATGGATGCCTTTTATGTGCTGGAACTAGTTAGCGAACCTGTTCCAGTTACCCTAAATGTCCTCATAAACAACACATTCAACATTAGAATAAGCTCAAATGAGGTTTCGTAAGGGAAAATAATTCATGAAACAAAAAAAAAGTAAAAACAAAAAGCGAAAGCAGGTAAAAAAAGAACAGGTAATGAAAAGAGAAAAGGTCACCGACTGTGAAAAAGTTGGTTAAAAATAACAATGCAATTGTTTAATAAGTGTTCTTTCGGCCAGAATTATTGCACAAAACTTTCTTATATTGTTATTGTAATTGGGCAGTGTTATATGACCGGAATCGATTTCGTCTCGGAGGTATCTCTCTTCAGTTGCTATTCATAAAGGTGTATCCACTGATGGTGATGATATTTCCATTAAACTAACCTCTCTGTCGACAGAAGGCCTCCATTGGGCATCCGGTGTTAAATCCACATGTTGATCGTCGCAGGAAACACTCCTGGCTTGCTGAACAGTTATTGGCCTTCGTTGAAAAATAAACTATAATATTAATACAATGTAATTGTTTAAGACAGTAAATATGGTGTCTTAAATAAACCGTGTAATTTCGTCAGATAGATATAAATACTGTAGATATGATTGATTGCTTGGTGATTAACGCCGTGATCAAATGAGAGAAGGAAATACCATTTGACCTCAATGGCAACATCCAAGACAGGAAAGGACAAGATGGAAACAGAAACAAGACCTCACAACAAGTTTCCCTGATGCCCATTGGCTATGAGAGCACCCGGTCATCAGGAAGCTCCCACCAACCACCCGCTAATTGGGGATATGTCTTAGCTTTAACAAATAAAATAAAATAATCACTACTCTCAACATTGAAATAACTAATAATCCCAACAACAACAAATTATATCAAGAAAGGCGTATTATAATCATATTGAAGAGTTTTCCATAATAGTGAATATACTATTTTCGAAGGCAAATACCCCTGGCACAGGAATGGTTTGTGGCGGCTTGCCCCAAAAGAAGTTATATTGCCTTAAATAAAACAGCGCACAAATTCGGATATACTATGATTTTTCCGGCTATACAAACCTTTCAGTAAAATAAATTTGTTGATGTTACAGTATGTTAAGGTCTTGCTGGACCCCTACGTCGATTTTGAGCAAAATATTTTTTTAAAGCTTATTATGACAAGTTGACAACGAATATCAATCAGAAGCATCTAATATTTAAATCACCCAATAAAAAAGTTTATGTAATACAATATACCTGAAACTAAAAAACGGTGCCTCATTTTTGACATTTTTTTGCTCACAGCAATTTCAGTAGAATTTTTCGTCTATATAACCTTTGAGAAGCTTAAAAAAACGCAAAAATATCTTTCAGAGCATATTAAAAAACAATTAAGAACGAACTTATACAATCTGAGTCACAAATTTTAGAACACACTGTGCTTTTTACAATGAGACATATTTGATGTTTCTACGATGAACGGTTTTCGAGAAATAGGGTTTAGAAATGTAGAATGTGCTAACAAAATGAAAGGTCTGAAAAGGTCAATTAAAAATGAGGGGGTAATTGCAAAGGTTACCGAGTCAGGCCAGCAGGGGAGCATGAACCTAGATACTCCCTTAATCCTTAAAACCTGTTCAACAGACACAATTTACTAACATGAAAACTAAAAATTGTAGTCTTAAATTGAACTATTTCTAAGAAGACTTTCGATATAATTTTTTCGACATGCAGTTTACGAAATGAACATTTATTTTAAGGAGAAAAAAAAATCGTACATTTTTAGCCAAAGGGGTCCAGCAAGACCTTTAATCGTATACATTTGGAAATGTGGTATAGCTGTCCTACCAAACAAGGATCCTCGGAACAAACTGCGCGTGGACATCCAGTCAACTTGAATCCCATTGGGCAGTCAATAGGAAGTATTTCTTCACAGACTACAGGCAATAGAAATAAAACAAAAAATAAAAGTTTATCTTGTGAGAGCCTAACTTGTGAATGTTTTTTCATACAACCCTTACAATGAAACAAAGGGAAATAACCGTATCCAATTTTAGTTAACGGCTTTCAGATATTTAGTTTGGCAGTGTTAATAAGTTTGATGGCCTGATATCGCGGACTTGATTCAACAATTTAAATGAACGTGATCAATATTATGAAACTTATACAAATTCAGAACTGTACAGACATTGAAGAAATCCTCAACAGTGTTCAAGCGGTCATTTTGTTTTAAAGCACACTTATATCAAGGAATTTCGTAAACAGTCAACCTAAGAACAATTTTGCAAAATCGTTTTGAAATCGGGCCAGCAGTTTGTGGCGAGAATACTTTTGTCAACTATATATGTAAAGAAATCTCCCCCGTCCACATGCCATGTTTACAATGAAGCAAAAGGATTTGAACAAATAGCATACACAGTTATTCAAGGAACATTTCTGTAAAATCATTTTGACTTCGGTCCAGAAGCTAGTAACAGAATATTTCACAAAGTGTCGCACAGTTTACTTAAGACTGAGTTGAGAACTTTTCAAGTATTGAAAGTATCGAACTTTTTACAGCCTTAACACATCCCCAGATCCAAGTTAGCAAACAATTATTATAAAAGCGTTTACCAATTGTATATAATACCAATAATACAGTAACTATCAATAATCAGGAGGACGACTCACGGAGGATTAGAGTATAGGAACCCCCACAGTTTATTTAACTCAGAATTATATGACAGTTACCAACGACAGTATTAAATTTACTATACCTATTGTCCACAATTTGTGTCTAAGGGGTGGGCTCTAGCCGTGGCGATTATAACGAACCAAACTTATTTCAAGGGATTTGGTAGAGAGTTACCGAAGGAACATTTCAGTAAAATAATTTGGAAATCGGGCTGGCAAGATTGTCAAAGTTTCCAATATATAACCGTTTAAGGAAATCTGCTCCACCCCAGACAGCCATGTTTTTAAAGAACCAAAATTATTTCAAGAAGGCTTATTTGGCAAACGACCAGACAAGGAATATTTATGTTTTACTTCACAGAGATAATTGAGATGTTGACATAACTATGCGTGATTATCGAGATTCTCGATAGAGATAGTCGATTCTGCAATGCTTACCGGAAGCTCTACATTCACTTATCATTGGGCAGCCATCTTTGAATTCACAAGTGCCGTTCTTCACATAACAGAGCGATGTCTCTCCACATAAATTACTCTAAAGAAAGAAGGTGTTTTCATTTAAAATATATCGTTGCATATAGTAACAATTGTGTTATTACAAAGGGGGCTGTCCGAACGAAATGACTTATGGGTAAAAACCACTAGTACAGCAGCGTTCTCTATGACTATCTCATTGAATATCAATGCAATTCAAATGAATATGCATAGCCAGCTATTGTGATTCAATGAGATAGAGGTCTCTGGTGTACCAGCGGTGCAAAATACTACCCACAAGTCATTTATCTCGGACAGCCCCATTACTCCAAGATACAGGGAATTTATGATACTGGTATTTTTCAACTTTTTTAAATTTAGGTATATCTAACAGTTCAAGAGGAAATAAAAATCATTATTTGTTTTATTAAATGCCAGGGACCGGTTGCTCAAAGCGCTATTAAATGTACACTACTATTAGAGGACTTTATACCATGCTAAAGGTATATCTCTAATCCCATATTAGTGATTTAATACTATTATTAGAAGTTAATCGTCATTCGAATAACCGGCCCCAGTGGTGCAGTACCATAAATGTTAGGCTTGAAGAAAAAACAGGTTGAAATAGAAGTATTGTTCAAATGAAACACGTATATTTCAAGAACATATTAACGTTGACATCATCTTTGTTAAAGTTAACTGCCTAACTGACAATTACCCTGCAGGGATCCGCAGCACATTCACTTCTGGGACATCCCATACTCTTAAAACCGAATGGGCAAGATATTGGCATCATATCTCCACATACTACAAACACAAACAAATCATTTTCTTTTATAATCAAACTGAATTTGCTAAGTAAGATATGCTGGCGAACTTAAAGATTTTGGGTATATAATTTAGTACTGCGGGC
>JAVFBY010213658.1:0-10915 GCA_034781015.1 Tonicella lineata | reverse complement strand
GAGGGCCGCAGGGAAGAGCAAATTGTAAATTTGACTGTTTTATCCTCGTTAAATAAAGTTATTATTATTATTATTAATACATATCAACCATTTTTTGTTCAGACACTTCACAGTGATAATATATGCTAATACATATCTCATAGAACTGCTTCAAGGTTTAATATAACAAATATAACTAATACTGTAAGCTTATAACACCAGTCACAAAAACGGTGGTCGACTTAGTAATAGAGGTGACACTTGCTATCCTTTAATTAATAATAGATGAAATTTCATTGTTTCAACAATCTTTCTAGAACACCCCCATTTTTTTTATCATTTATCCTCTAAAGTGTAAACAATATGTACTGAATAAACATCTTGTTTCTTCTTTTTTCAGACTTGGCAAGAATGTGAGGCAATTATTCGTAAACATTACCCAAATATTTCTGTAAGTATTTAATATAAAAGAAGAGGCATAGCTCGGCGTCGCCCAATTTTTGTTAAGAGAGCAAATCAGATAATGTGGCAAACAGAGAGAAACTCATGTAATTACAAGAAATGAAGCTTAAATTAAAAAAAATATTTTATCTTATTTTAATTGAATAAATGTATTCCATTAGAGGTAAATCTGATTTTGCATATTACAATCAGTTTGTTTCTCTTTGTGATGTAAAAACAGAGACCCAGACTCTTCAAATTACCAAGAAAACAATCCCAATTATCTCCCCTGATTTCATGAGAGTGAAAAACTTTGGGAGTTCAAAGCTTTGAATAAAAAACACAAGGGATTTGGTTTGTTGATTTTCAGATCCAGGTTGTACCGGAGACGAGCACAGCTAGAGTGGATTACCAGCCAGAGAGGGTTAGACTGTGTATAGATGGAGAAGGACAAGTCACTAAAGTACCTCGTATTGGATAACACTGGCAACTGAAGTCATGTCCTGTACTGCATACTAATTCTGTGGGCTAATTTCACAAATCATTCCAAGCATATTCAATGTTCATGAAAACTAAATTGCCATTCTAACATCAATTTTTTTTATTCCTACCCAATACGGGGCTTTCGAGTTATGACGTTACGACATTACAGTAACGTCCCTTTGCGAAATGACGTCGTCACTTTACGGCAAAGGGGGGCAAATGTGCGATATTTAACATGGGAGGTATATTTAATATTGCAGGTTATTGAATAAATAATAACGAAGTCGGATGAAATGTGTTTATCTATTGGTAGTAATATTGTTTTTTGCAAAAGTTAGCATTTTGCAATTATATTTTCCTGTATACCGACAACCTGCAATGTTAAAGTATAGGCAGTTTGCCCCCCTTTGCCGCAAAGTGACGACGTCATTTCGCAAAGGGACGTTACTCTGATGTCGTAACGTCATAACTGGAAAGCCCCGTATTGGAGAAAAATGTCATGTATTACAAACATAAATCCCAGCACTGACTATAATTTTTTTTCAAACTCCACAAATAAATCGAAAATGAATTTATATGTTTTTCAAAACGGCAAGTCGATGCCACGATGCTGGAAATTTCGTAGGACTGTCTTGCGACGACCCCCGATTTTCCCAAATTTTTCTGTGGAACAAATGCGTCGTGTATTCATTGTGACTGTAGCTTAAGTTGCAAATCGACAACAAAGTGCTGCAAAGGTAGGCCTATATAAATGCATACAACATGCTAAAAATAAATATGTGGGTCAAAAGTTAATGAGCAATTAGCTGTTGCAAATTTGCTACCTGTGCCCCGAGAGCTAGGCCTGCCGATATTAAATGGCCTACTCGCCTCTAGATGCAGAGTTCTGTATCATTATTAGATCACCACGTAAGTTATATATTTCAGGCTACAGTGTTTCATCTTCGTGCAACCACTGATTTTTGTCGAAATATCTTTAAAATTGGAGGCATTAGCTTCAATTATCTCGCAAACATTCCTAAAGCGAAAAGGGATTCTCTCTTTTTAAAGTGTATTTTTGACATGTCAACAATATTATTTCACATTTGCTTTAAAATTTGACAGTTGAAATTTATACATGTCCTTAGACGATGTGACAACTATTTATCTTGAAATTCATCCCTTTACTAGTGTAACCCCTCGTCGTCTTAATTCGCACCCTAAACCTAGCCTAAATCAGATTAAAAATCGTTATATAGATAACAGGAAACAGTGTTATCAAATGAATATGCAGTAATAAACAGCAATTGTTATGAATGTAATCTTTTATGCTTTAACAGTTGATTGGGAGAAATGGCCCGGACAAGGCCCCAAAATGGAACCCCTCTGTCGACCAACTGACAGATTCAGACATTTGTCCACCAAAATTCACTTTCTGGTAGGCCTATCTATTAGTCAAATATGATTGTAAGAATTTTATTGCAGTACTATGGAACTTATATATTTCCCTTTTTTTTAATGAGGATGTCATGGTTCACTAGGTCAAATGCTTTTCTGAAGTCCAACATAACTGCACCCACTACGTCTACTTTGCCATCATCTATAGCCTTACACCAAAAATAAACTATTTCTATCAAAGACGTTTCGCAAGAATAAAGTTTTCTAAAACCAGATTGAGCATTTGTTAATATATTAAATCTTTCTAAAAAATCTAAAATACAATTGTGAACATGCTTTTCAATGATTTTAGAAATTATAGGCAAAACAGATATTGGACGATAATTTTTTATAGAATCTTTTTTACTGCCCTCATATAAAGGTTTAACTGCAGTTTTCCATTTGTTTGGGTATGTAGGCCTACATGTACTTGTTGTAATACATTACAACAAGCTTTTATATTTAACAAATAGTGTGGGGGACTGAGTGCCATATGCCATTTAAGGACTGGTCAGTCAGTCACCCACAAGCTTTTCTGTACCTCAGTTTCACTTATTTGGACAATATTACTGTATTGGGTGATTGACCAGTCCATGAACTACATGTACCATGGCCCCCATTCCCTCACACTATTTGTTAGATTATATTGAATTCAATTTTTTGTTCATCATCTTTCTACAAACCGCCAGGTTACACCACTTTGAAATAACCTTAGTATGTATAAAATCACAAACCGTGATATATCAGTTTATTATTAACACAATTTTAATATTTTAACAAACATCTCTTGAATAAAAATGTCAGCACTATAAATAATTAGAATTGAGAATGCACTGCATATATATTGAAATGACTCACTCAACACGAACACTAAATAACACCAACAATGGCGTGCTAAATACGCATTGGTTACATACATGTACATTGTACATTGTACCAGTTACACCTGTTACATACCAGCGAAGGTTTTTCAGTTATTTGAATGTTCCTCATAGCAAAGGTTAACAGGTTCCAGCCAGCAGCAGCACCATGCCGTTGTCATTTTAACCATTAAAGAGACTATACCACAGAATTTAGGCCAAAAATCAAATTTACGAATTAAACTGGGTTTTCTATATTTTTCTAGAATGGCCCTGAAAATATATAAGCTTTCCGAAAATATCAACCTTGAGAATCTTCGAAAGAGCGTGCCAAAAACATAAGAAAGTTTGTAAAATATATAATGCGACCCGTATTATAGATTTGACACAGCTCTTATTACTATTTTAATATGGTTCATTGCACATTATCGAGGTTGATATTTTCAGAAAGCTTTAACTTTGGGCCATACTAGAACAATATAGAAAACACAGTTTAATTTGTTTCGGTCAAGTTTTGGCCTAAATTCTGCGGTATAGCCTCTTTAATATTGTGGTCCAAAAACAAACGATAAGCTTCTAATCTGGTGCGATATCATCTTCTCAGCTCATAATTTATCTCAGCTAGTATTTTATACAAGCTTCAATATAATACTAATCTGATATGATCCCCATGGTGTATTAAGGCTAAACATACATGTATTTCTAAGACACGGCTAACATGGCTATTAAAGTATAGGTAACAATACAGTAGGCCTACACCAAATAAATAACCTAATGAAAATAAGACTTTGTGTTGACATCATGTCAACATGGTGTCTGCCAATACACACACTATTTTTTATTTAAAATCCTTAATTTTCATGATATTTCTATAAAATTTTACACACATTATCTATTATGTATGTTTTACAATTTCACATAAAAATGTATGTTTAACATGAGGATAAAATATAATAAAATGCAGAACAGCTGAATAGAACAGCATGTCAAAACAGTCAACAACATGTCGACCTTGTCAATATGTTATTTATTTGGTGTACTGTATGTCGGTGTTTACTCTAACATGGTTTTCGAGCATATAATGAACCAGTTCTTATCCATAAAACATTTTGTTATACTTAGCACGTCAACTTCTAAATGCCTCTAACACAAGTTAACATATTATTTTATACATGTGGTTAAAGCAACATTTTGTTAACCTAAAGCTTCGCCAGCAAACCATGTCTGATTAATTGTGTTGAACAGCGAGTAAAATACCAGCTTACATGTATACAGACAAGCCACAAATGTTATTAGAATTTTTTTTCGCAATTGTAATATACAGTATAATTATAAACCCTCTATAACATACTGTATTATAGTCAATATAACTCTGTTAATAAATGCCGCCGCAGCTGGTCCTGAGCAAAGGCAGCCAGTCAATCAGACATCACCCATTTCAAGCAACAACCCCCCCCCCCCCTCCCCAACACACACACACACACGCACACACAACCATTTCCGTCTCTTCCGAATTACCCACCTAAATCCACACCCTATAAGATAAAGTGCAACATAGCCGAGAGTCCAAATTGTTAAAGATAACAGTCAATTATTAAAGTAACTACAGTATAGGAGGAAAAAAATTAAAACATGAATATAAATTAAAGGCACCTATTTTCCCACAATTCCTGACATGGTACCATAGTTTAACAAATATAAAAATATTCGACAAGTGAAGTTAAATCATTAGTCAACAAATAAATGCGATATCGTATATATTTTGTTGTCTTCGTAACGAAATAAGTTTTAACAGTAGCCTAACTTTTTCAATCGAAAGAAAATAACTAAAATACAATCAAATTGTAACATTGATGATTGTTTAAAATATTATGTTAACGTTTAATACTTAACTGCTATGCAAATTTAAGGGATTGTCACTGGAGTGGACCAACCTTTAAGAAGACTTAATAGTTTAATAAACATCCAATTAGAAAAGTTTGCAATTCTGAAGGGATATTTATTGTTATGTATTTGTACTTAATAAAAGAAACTAAAAATAATTCAGGAGACGATGACAATTTAGGGCTGACTTTATTCTAACCGTGCGCACCATATATTTGACAAACACAGCAACTACATTGCTGAAAACTGTCCATTGATATGCATGTAGGTCTAGGTATACTGGCTGTGTTTTGTGGCTTAGCTGCTTACATGCATCCATATACACATTATACTCACCGAACAAAGGCAATAGGAAAAAGCCTTTATAAACATATTCATAAGGAATTTAATGAAATATCGTGTAAAGAAGCTCTCTAAACTACATGGGAATTGCAGTCTCGCCGACAATCCTTATTTCTGACACTACCGTCAAATAAGTAAATATAGGATAAGACTTAAACATTAACATAAATTAAACACATACATTATTCTAAAATTCTGGACATGGTAGTGTAGTAAATAAAAAAAAATCTCGCAAATACAATTAAAATCATTCTCTTGGTTAGCAAAATAGATGCGAAATCGTATAGATTGTTTTGTACACATTGCCATGGTAATGAAATTATCAAGCATTAATTAATAAATGTAGTACTTCAGAAAAAAGTCTCCATCAATTGACCGTGGGCAATTTATTAATGGGCAAAAACAATATTGTGTGCATATTAAAGTATGGTTCAGGGTTAGGAAGGACACGCGCCATACGCGCATTAAAACAAAAAAAAGGTGCATTAAACGGGTCAGATTGCGCCTTTAAGAATTAAATGGCGCACATGCCTATGGTTGATTTAAATGACATCAAAATCGCGGCGGTAAACTTTGTGCCAAAATTAGATAAGCCCAAATTGTATGCGCCCAAAT
The DNA here is from genome assembly GCA_034781015.1 of Tonicella lineata. NCBI lineage: Eukaryota > Metazoa > Mollusca > Polyplacophora > Chitonida > Mopaliidae > Tonicella > Tonicella lineata. Next base: position 4,895 of record JAVFBY010213658.1, on the reverse strand, counting down.
TAAAGAATATATCAACGAATAACTATCGTTTTATTGTAAAAATAATCACTAGAAAACGTCTACAAAATCAAACGTGCCAATTTCTACTTGGTATAGGCCTATTGTGGATCGGCAAAGTGAAATATATAGTAGATTCCAAATGTTTTTACTTTAAATTGTTACCGATTTAATAGTTATCTGAAGCTTTATTACGGGGATATCTATAAGTATTGAGTGATCCGCAACTATATATCCGTTACCCGCCCATCAAACTGAATGCAGGACTTTAAGTATGTAAAGGGGCCGGATAAAAACAGCTGCACTTGATCTGACCAGCATGAGTTTTGGTTAAAAGGAAATGACTACAATTTTTTAAAATTGTGAAACAAAGTGTGACATCATTTATTGTTTTCCATGCCTATTTTCTGTTTTTTATTGCCACTCTTTGACGCTGAATTAATAATTATTTAGTTTTTCCCCTTACTTGCCGATAACAGGGTCAAAAACATTGAATATCTTATTCCCATCATTAAGTCAAAAGTGGCTACCAAAAACTAAACAAGTATAGGCCTATTCATCATAATGATTAACGTTTGAAGCGTGGCAAAGCATTGTAAACTAATATCATTATCCCTCTGCAATGGCTGACAATGGCATTATGGGTAGTCATGTGACGTCATCTGAAAACCATGTATTAGTGGCATGAGTCACTCTGGTATCTCCAGTTAAAAACTGCTGACATATATCTGATACCTAGATGTATGAGGCAGTGTGTAGCGAAACCAATGTAGCTTCGGCATAATTTTAAGATTTTTCCTTCAACACTGAAGCATTTTTACATAAAATCGTGTAAACAAACACTTCATCCAAGGAAATAAACACTTACCCTTAATTCAGAATTACAATCATACAATCTTTATTTTTAGATAATATTGGCATTGATTGAGATCTAAATATCCCAATCACTTCCAGCTGTTAAATAAATTTTAAAGTTTTTTTTTTATTGATTTCTAAGCAACTTGTATGAATCGCTGGTAAGTTGGTATTCCAGCAACCCGAAGAGTTTGCATGCATGATTTCTAGGTTCTTCCCTGTTTCCCTGCCACAATAAAACTGACCAAAGACAGATGTGTTATTAAAACAGTTAGTATAATAGAATAAATAAATAAATAAAACATGAGAGTCAATGAATAAATTAATTACCAGAGCGTATACTCTGAGGCAGTCTACATAATGTCATTGGTTGAGCCAGTCTGTCCCCTACAATACTCTATGTCAGTTTCATTTAATTTAGCGAAAAACTAGCCACAGTAAGTAATAGAGATTTTACTTTCTTGTCTGCACACAGGTGAATCAGGTGATAAGACGATGGGTGACAGAGCAAGAAAAACTGCAGAAACCCAGACTGAGACAAGCTTATGTGAAGAAGAAAACATTCGGGGACAGTGGATATCTTCTGCTGGTTAGTTTTCTTATACGAATTTTATCCTGACTCTTTTTTGAGTGGAATGTTGGTTGGAGGTTGAACAACCAGATTTGTTTGTCCTTACAGTTACCTCCCTCCTTTAGACTTTTCCAGTAAATAATTTGCCTTTAAAAGTTAACCTTTTGTACAAATTGTATGCACTTCCAAAAAAAGTTGTATCACTGAACAAATGCACATATGAAAATGAATAATTTAATAGTGTTAAATATGAATACGATTGACAAGTCGTGAAAGCAAACAACAAAAAGCAGGAGTTTACTGAGTTTAAAGGAGGGAGGCACAAACTACAACTCTAGTATAGAGATTGGATGCTTCCCTTAACCTGTTGAGCTGACATCATGAGTTGCTTCCCTTAACATGGTTGGCTGACATCAGGAGTTATTCCCTTAACCTGTTGGGCTGACATCCCATGGCTGACATGAGCTAAATAACTTTAAGCTCATGCAACATAAAACCTCAATCAAACAATCAGCAAAGATTTTGTACTTTAAATAGTTTATGAATCAAAAAATGAAGTACATGTATTTGATATACATTAATTCTCCATTCTGCCCAAAAAAGTTTGTTATTTAAGGCTTTATCGTGTTATATCATAAACAGATAGTCTTGAAACATCATACACGTAGAGACTAGAAAATCACAAATAGTTACACATGTTAAATAGAAATTAATCACCCTTTGTGCAAAAGCATGTCATGCTTATTATTAGATTCCTGGTTTATATGCTGTACACTGTGCCAACAGTCCTCCACAGCAGCCTCCTCAGGAAAAAAAAATGGCATGGATCTCTGCCTATTTTTGTTACTTTTTAACAGGCAGCATATTGTGCTCTACATGTTCTGATAGTAGCCAACTACATATAGATGAAATACCACTGAGCAGTGAGCACGGCGCTAAACCCCGATCAATCAATCATCTTTCCAGTGGTAGCCTCCTACTCTAAATGATACAGAAACACCTGATATCTATTATATTTTTGTTATTAGATTTTGCCAGCAACAGCTTTTGGACTGGGGTGTTGGCAGGTACGGCGTCGAGAATGGAAATTGAAAATAATAGACCAGCTAGAAGAGAGAACGACAGCTGAGCCCCTAGAAATAGAAGAAGAGTAAGTTTAATGAGTACCAATGGAGAATTCCATCCATGGATTCACCCAGCAAAATCGGCAGGTCAATGAGGTCATGTCCCATATCAGAATCGAATGCCAAATCCCCAGCACTAAATGACAGTCACCTTGGCCTGTCAGCTTAATCCGCTTATTACTGGCAAATTGTGCATGACTTAAGGTTGGGAGTTTGGTTCCCATATGGGATTCAGCCTGCAAACATTTCTGAAATAAAATCTGCTCTGTGATTCTATCGAAGAAAGTGTTTCTCACTACAACGCCTATAGTTCTATTCTCAAGCTTTTGACTGTTGTGTGACTTGTGTCGTAATACACTAGTGATACTATTCACAGTAGTTTAAACCTCATAAGGTGATGACATCACATTTTGAATGTCATTACTATTGCGATGTCACAGCAGCTCCACACCGTTATATACTTGTCTTTGTTATGAGAAGACATTCTAATGCTGCTGCTATTGCTTTATGACTAATTGTTGCTCGTGCACAACAATGTACATCTTACCAGTCACTACAAAATAAATAAATTTCATAAATAATTACTTCAAGATAGAAAATATCACCGCCGTGAATGTGCAATGTACCATATTGAAATAATAATAAAGTTTGTAAAATCTATAATGCCACCCGCATTACGATGTCTAATGTATGCACGAAAGTTTATGAGGCCTGCCTTATACGGAGGCCGGGATGCGATTCCGTAACTCAGTTATTAATGGTTAACTCCATCTATAGATCAAAGATAACCCCGTGGGAAAATCCACCATATACATGATATATGGAAGGCCATCTGTCTGGCATGTCTGCTGTGACCATATATGTATATAGAAAAGTGGCTCTTTGGGGCAATTTTCACGAGGAAGGCTTCCCCGAAAAGTCATTTGTGCATAACGAAAAAACTCATCGAAATACCATATTTTTTTTAACTTTTTTTTTTCACGTTAATCACAACTAGTTTGAATCAGTGTTAGGAGAAGGAAAGTGTTGAATTTTTACGAAACTACTATGATAAAGCTTATACCGTATAGCCTCTTTAAAGATATATCACTTTTGGTGATAACACCAAAAGAACCATAAAGTAGCTTGCGTGTATTGATTACTGTACACTACTAATTCTAGCTAGCGCTTTTAGATAGAAAATGTGCATGGCCAGCTGTAGAACTTTACAGACTAGTTACAACACTGAGAAACAGCATTGGATATTTTAACTTAAGGAATGCTGTTTAAATGAAAAATAGTGTGTTTATATTGTTAAACTTTCACACAAGTTGTGTACAATTCTCGCTGTTATATGGCCTTTAACCTCTATATCTCAAAATAACAAAAATGCAGTTGAAACTTATAGTAAGCATGTGTTTTTTGGTTTGCTCCCTGGTGTGCTGGTGCTTTTGGAACTAAGGGGCATCAGGAAGTAGTTGTGGTGTCCTGTTCTTTTGTCATGTATTTGTCTTATCTCGTCTTTTATGTTGCCATTGACGTTAAGGATGGTTTCCTCCGCCAATTGGCTGGCATGCCGTCATACAGGTGGAATACCCTAGAGCACGGAGTAAGATCACAATCAAAGAAAGAATGTTATTGGTAAAGGGAAATCAATTAATGAATTGAATGGAATTTACATTGCCAGTTACTGGACAGGCTTCACTATAAAATTTAAAATAACAGAATTTCTCACAATTGAAAATTTTCAGAAATTGGTCCGAACTTCAATCGGAGGACATGTTATATAGAAGGGTGAAGGTCAGAGGAACATTTGATCACTCGAAAGAGATTTATCTCGGGCCGCGATCAAATGTTCGGAAAGAAACGTCTGGTGGTTTGATGTCTCAGAGTGCCAAGAGTGGAGTCAACGTCATCACCCCCTTCAAACTGACTGATAAAAAGTAAGTCAAATGATAAAATAAGTTTTCTTGCAACTTACATTGCATGGGTTGAAATATTTAAACTATGTTGCCGGACATTTAACCATGTTTGTCCTGCAGTCCATATAACACCACATTGAATTTGGAGAATTTACAGGACAATATCAAATTTAACAGCGGGGGGTTGGGCGCAGGGCAAGGAAAAATGCAAACCTTCCCGGGAATCTGGTATCAAACGTCAAAAATTTCCCGCAAAAAAGATGATTTTATAATCATACCATAGCGGTCATGTCTACACTTCTTTTTACAGTTTTAACCTTTATGATCTTCTGATAGTTTACGTTCACATTACTCATCGCCAAGGTGGAAGTGCTGTTCATTTTTATATTTACTTGACACATTTGTGACAGACTCACCTAATATTGAGATATGGAATGTTGTATTCCA
>JAVFBY010213547.1:0-10916 GCA_034781015.1 Tonicella lineata | reverse complement strand
CATCTATACTCTACTAGAGAACCTTCGGACTAGAGAACCTTCGGACTAGCGAACCTTCGGACTAGAGAGCATTCCCCTACATTACAGTAGAAATTCTTCTGGCTGAGCCCAAGTTGAATCGATTTTCATTGGTGTCCGGTTACAAGTGACTTCACTGTGACGTCTTGACGTCATACATGTACATGTATATATTGTTGTAACTAAGTTTGATTCAGTAGCAACTTGTTCCTGTGACAGACAGCAACATTTGATCCAGATTAAGTGCCTATGTGGATCAAATCCTGTTTCACTTTGGCCGTCTGAACACACACCTGGGGCATTTAACTGGGATTAACTACCCCTCCTTCATATGTGGATTTGATCCTTTTTCAGTATTTAATCTGGATTATTTAACATTGCCGACTGAAGAGACCAGGATTAATTGCCCCGCATACAAAGACGCAATGACGTCACCATGGGATTTCAATGACGTCACCATGACATTGCTAAAACTAAATTAACTTGCAGCACGTCTGTGTGAGCAGACACTGGTAATGAGGTCACAAAGAAATGCCAGATATGAGCATCTCGCAAGAGTAATGACCTCGTAAAAATGATGTTGCTGAACTAATCCGGATTAATGTGGTCGTATGAACAGTCCACAGTTTAGAAGTTAATCTGGATTAAGTTTAATCCTGTTTTAATTGTGGCCGTCTGAACGGGCCTATCGATAAGGTTGTGTGAAACAGTTACAATGCATTTGTTTACATTGTTCCTTGTGCAGAATGCCCCCAGACGGAAGACGCCATAAGCTGCCAGACAGTGTCTACTTTACAGTTTAATATAATAGGAGACAATTAAAATGAATAAAGACAGTAAAACGGTAATACGAGAGAACAAAACCAAACAGTTGGTCTTTAATCATCAAGTATTTCAACAAACTTCAGTACTTAATCATTGGCTCGCCACACACACTTTGCATGTGAGACAATGTAGGATGCAATCATATTTCACTGTAGGTTGGGTAGCTATGTAGGAAAAAGCAGAGTGATAGAATAGAATAGAAATAATGTTCTATGAACCATTGTATATCCTGAATTTTACAATTTATCAAGAATTTATTAAGACTAGAGCTAATGCCCTTGTCCAAAAATATAAACTCTTCCACCTCAAACCGTGCTAAAATTCTCGATATACCATGGTTCCAAACATCATTTCTTAAATATATTTTTAAAAATTCCAGAATCATCAACTTTATTGGAGTTATTTTTAAACTTGATTTTCTGTGATTTCAGCTTACCTCACCATATTTTAGGGGAGGAAAGATCTGCAGGTGTTGTCCTTAGAAGGTTCACTTAAACAACAGAGGAGCATTGTATAATCTGTGACCTGATTGGCTAATAAGCAACCTACCATGGCTGAGCAGAAGAAGAAAAAGCAGGATTTTGACCCTGAACCAATGGGCTGTTTGATTGGTGAAAACTCAAATCCCAATAGACCAAGAGTGAAAAACACTATGTTTGAATATATGCCTGATGCTTTCGCAGGTAAATCATTGAAAATAGGCGAAGTAGATCCCTCAAAAAAACGCCAAAATAAAAATCAGAGTAACGGAAATGCTGAGCCCCCAAAAGAACCAACACCCCCTCCGCAAGAGGCAGAAGAAGTGATTGTAGCTGAGAAAGTTGTCACAGAAGAAGCTCGACCTTGGAGCTCAAGTGGAGAAAAGGTAGGTGAATGTCATGCGCATGAAAACATTGTGTTTGAAGGGAATACATGTATGTAAATTTTCACTTCTAACTGCTTCATAGACATCTATTTTTAACACTGAAATTGGGCAATAAAAATAATGGCAAACAGAATATAGGTCATTTTCTGGCGGAATTACACCTGTCCCTCACTATAACACGCATCACGGTATCGCGTTTTTCGGTTAAACGCGTTCGACAACATGTCCCCCAAATTTTTCAAGCATGTTGTGGTTGTACTTATAAAAACCTATACACTAATGCCCCTAAGATGTCTAAACCGCTATCACAGAGACCTTTTATTGCCTATAAAAGGAACACAAATTTGAGGGATCTGTTGGTTAAGGCTAAACTCCGCCCTGTCTCGCCTAACACATAATTGTGATGTGTTAAATATTTCCCTGTGACTTTACCATCTATACTTACCTTAATTGTCTTAGTTTAACAAAATTTGTAGGTACTTGATCGGCCTCTTCTCTGAATGGGAAGCAGATAAATACAAAGAACGGCAGATTTCAGAAAAAGAGGCTTGAATAATAGACCGCTTCTTCTGCTTTCTTGTTCTATATTGTCTCCATCAATTCTACTTTTGTATTTTAATCTGATTATCTTATGCCTATTCCATGGACTTTTGTGTACGGGTGTGAATATAGATGATGACGTATGGGCTCATTACACTGTACTTTAATACTCTGTACTCCCCCCCCCCCCGTCCCCCCTTAAACACAAACTCAGCAGAGGGAATAAAAAAGTGGGTTACATGAAATTGCTCTATTATCCCCATGAGAATTTACCATATTTTATAGAAAATATTATTTACAAAAAAAAAAAAAATGAGCCCCTGGAGTGAAATATTATACTGCAGTGTGATTTTTTGTTGGCAACAAAACTTGTATGCATCAGCACTATTTCACATCAGACAACATTTAATCTTTATAATTACACAAATCTTTTGCAATGAAAGTCTTCCTTACAGCCATTTAACAAGATATTTTTATCATTTCTGGTGAGAAAAATTTCCAAATTTTATGACATGAACTGTTTCAATTCTCACACTGATTTTAAGGTAGATTTTACTGTGTCCATTTGCAATACTCCTATATGGCCACAATCTGTAGTACATGTCTGAGTTTTACATGTCTTGTTTATGGACTTCTGTTACTAAATAATTGATTTATGGGCTTAATAATTAGCTCTCTTATCAGGTCTTAATCCACGGTATATACCCCTGTTTTCAGTTTATCAGTCCATTGGTTAAAAGTCACATGTAAACAAACTGTGTATGTTTTGACAGACAGCAGTGAAATTTGACAGTGGCCACCTGGTGGTGTGTTTATAATCTACCAATGACAAGATCCCTTTAGTTAGATATTGAGCCATCCTAAGCCACTCACTCTGAGAAACAGACTTTTATGCTTTTATTCAAGTTTATATAAGTTGATGTTAAAAGCCGCCATTGGTATTTTACCACACTTTTTGACCAGGCAATATTTAAAAAATATTTAATGAGTCACCCATTTCTAGGTACTGTACATGTTGGGCCTACACATTTTGAGAAAATTAGGCAGCTTGAAGCGATTTTCAAGTACTGACTTTACTTTAAAGCCCCACTAACTGCTTAACGAGATGGTAGCTTAAAAATTATAAGCACACTCAAATGGCATTTCGTAAAATATATAACGCAACGCTTCCTGTCGTTGTAATTTGCCGCAAAGCGTTGTAGTCGGCCAAAGAATATGTATCCTCTTACCAAGTCATCGTAGACTGCAACAACAACATGTCTGTTGTAAGAGTTGTCGACTCTTTTGTTTTGTCTTTATTTTGGGGTGAACCCCTTAAAATACAAACTTTTGCTTTGATTTTAAAGAAATCAAATGTTTCAGTTTTTGGGGAAAATGGAAATTTCATAACTTTTTCTATCCGGGAAAAATAGGTCTACAGAAACTCGCTGATTTTCCTTGGCTTTTTTAGCGGTTACTGGGGCTTTAACTGATTTTACTTAAAGAGGCTATACCTCAGAATTTCGGTATGAAGATTCATCATAGTTTTGTGATAAATCAACAATTTCCTTTTTATAAAACTGATTCACAATAGTTGTGAAAGAAAAGCGTAAAAAAATGCGGTATTTTTTTTAGTTATTTCGATATGCACAAATGGTTTGCCGCGGAAGCCTTCCTCGTGAATATTCTCCCCCAAGATGAGGCACTGAATCTATATTAGGTCAGAGGCGTTTGAAAGATGTCTATTTCTGGTTGAGTTCACACCTTCTCTCGCTTTGTATCCACGGAGTCTGTCTTATACGGTGCTGCCTCCTTATAAGACAGAACTCATTCATTTTTGTGCATACATTAGACATCCTAATGAGGGTCGCATTCAAACGTGTTACAAACTTTATTATTATCTTAAAACAGTACATCGTAATTCACTGCAGTGGTATTTTCTAAAAGGTTAAACTTTGGGCCATACTAGAAAAATAGAGAAAACCTGGTTTAATTTGTTTCAGTCGAGGTTTGGCCTAAATTCTGAGGTATAGCCCCTTTAGGTTTCGGTAGTAGAATGTTTGAGTCAAAGAAAAAGGGCAGTGCAAGCCTAAATAAGTTGAGCATTTGTTATTTTACAGCACTAATTTCTTAAATTTGAAGACCAACGACAAAAGCCTTTTTTAGTCTGGTTTTTGTTTTGTCAAATTTTTCACATTTGGCACAAAACGTATTTTTAATGATTTCGTCCTAGGAAGAGTATAACTGTCTTGCTACCCTAGCACCATACTTTAGTCATGACTGTTGAAGACACCAGCCTTAAAATTGCGTGTTGTTTAGGGGGGGTTGAGAGTGCAAAGGACCTGATATAGGAATGGTGGGGTTGGCCTAGCTAATTTTTTGCTTGAATCTCCCCTGGACAAAAAATACTGCTGCACGGTCTGCTTTGTTGTTGTCATCACATTTTCTCTTATCAAACCAGCTCGCAATGAAAAGCTCAAGCCGTTTGATTAGAGGGTGTATGCGATCGTTAATTGCAACGCAGTATTTGATTGGGCTATATTAGATTTTACCATAAACTAATAAACTTCCGTCACTCAGTTTAGCTGATGGTGTTTTAACATAGCGTCAGCTACAATTGTATAGGAAAGCGTATGAGAATAAGGTATTGTTTAGTTGTCGTGAATTTTACGATAAGATGGCGTGCCTTCTTTAGTACGGTTTTACGTAAAGTAAAAGAAAGGACAATGAAGCCAAAAGCATTGAAAATAATATTATTAAAATTAAAAATACACAAGATAAACCCCTCTCAATCCAGGTCCCTCGCAGCCTACTAGTAAACTTACGAAGTACAACAACAACACGCCATTTATAAGACTGGTGCGTGACTGGAGTACAACGTTGTCGACGGAATGATGACTTGCACAACGCGTGTTAAATATGACAAAACAAAAACATTTAATATTGCAAATAAAGGCAGTGAGGATTTCAATTTGTTTGTATAAACTAAAGTAAACAAATAAAAATAAAAGAAACATATGATATGGATACCAGTTGCCGGGTGGCTTTATTTTTTACCGCGAAAAACGTCCGTCAGAAAATGAGATTGTCCGTCTATTTTTTTAAACTGTTGGACAAATGTCCTGCTGTAAATTTAGGGTCATTGAGAATGGGATGTTAGATACCATGCGGTAATGGCGACTGAAAAACGTGTGCAACTTTGTACTTTTGAACGCTGGGCAATACCTGAAATCGGCTACAAAACCCATCAGGATGATGATGGTATTTCGTTAAGTGTCGTGTGTGTGCTCATCATAAAAAAGCAATGATTAATGACAGTAGAATTCGTGGCCATGCCAAGTAACAAATTTATTGGACACATTCTGTCAATACTGAAACTGAAACTGCAGTTAATCAACCTACAAAATATACAAGTTAAAAATTATTAAGAGTCTGGTTGTTTTTTTTTTGTTCTCTGGAAACTGTATATGTTCATGGGTTTACACATAAGCACACACCTTAACAAATTTCAGGTGAGTGATCGGCCACGCCCACTCTCATTGACACCTGCAGTGGGAGTAGTCAGCTGTGTCAAAAAGTATAATCTGATAAATGCATATCAAAACAAAGCAAGGCTTGCCTTTGATGTGGTCACAAAATGTAATAAAAATAGATACATACACAATAGATACGGAACTTTTTCCTAGCAAGTGAAAAACGAAGTCTGTGTTTTGCAGTTATGTAAACAAAAATGACGCCCAGCACAACGCTCAAAACTCTCGTCAAGTTAATTCCGACAGGGCAGTGTATATTGTGTGGCATCTAAGGTGTTATTAAGCGTAAGGATATTCTGCATATGGCAGAGCTGAGTGATAACAGCAAAGTAACGAGAAATCATGCTAGGTTTGGCCGATTCATGTATTTTACTGGAAGGAGTATTACCAATTGGTCTACTGTACGCCTTGAGAAATAGTTCTAATTAAATTATTACTTAAAAGTTAATTTAAGGGATTTTATATTGCTATATGATATATGTACAAGTGTGAACTGATGTATTGTGCATGTAAGGAGGGTTAAATCTGTAAATTAAACCTCATTTGACGTTTGGTACACACTCTGTGGATAAGTGATTTAAATAGGAACGGCTGTTTTGCCCAAATATGGGCAAATATTTTGAAACCCCTGACAAGTTTTTTCAGATACCATGCAAAATATAGACGATGTCAGCTTAGTGGGAGGCCCTGGAGTGCCTCATGACAAATTGATAGACAGACCATGGTACGTGGAAGCTGTGTTAACACATGTGCGGATGGAGACACCAAAATAGGTCATTTGGACAATCCTCTCGTTTTAAGGCGCGCGATCACGCCCCAGCATGTATGGTAATGCTAAGCATAATCTAAATAGCATGAATAGTGCAAAAACGTTTTAAGAAGTCAAATTACAAAAATACTGCAGTTTGGACTTTTGAAACGGTCAGCGAAAACTCGAAGCTAGATCCATTCTTTACCAAAAGCAGGTAAATAAAGTATCATGTGACGACGCAGAAATAAATTCTCCACGCATCTGTGATTATACAAAGATAGCTTACAGTTGTCTTTGACCCATAACCCGCTAGACGAGAACAAGCGATACACAAAGAATGGCTGTTTTGTTTATATATTACATGGTTTGTCAAACGATGTAAACATTTGTCTCAATTTTTGGTTAAAACTAAAGTTTGCTTTCTCAATAATTTCCATTCCTTTTCTAAATTTGTGTATGCCTACTTATACTGGTTTACCCTATGCAATTATAGGCATACTATAAATGATGAACAAAATATTTAAAAAAGGCAATTATATGCCTACTATATAAATACTGAAAAAAAATATACAACTCATGTGTGCAGGGCTTTAGATTACATGCTAGTTACGACGGTATACGTCGTGCCCAAATTAGCTGCGCCCAAATTAGCTGCGCCCAAATTCAAAAAAAAAAAAAATTTTTTTTTTTTTTTTTAAATTTCCTTAACTGGAATAAAAAGAGAAACAATGTAAAACGTACGCATATGCTGTCGTAAATACTGGAGTATTTATGCCTTTATCATGTCTCTAGGCCTAGGTTGTAGAGATAGGGAGATGAAAACCACTACGGTCGTGGAGAGTGTCATCCGCACATTTTATTACATGAATAGTAGTGCGCGTGCGCGCATGTTACTTATACAGTACTAGGAACTCCACGGGCCATACGGAACTCCACTAGCCCTAGGTTGTAGAGATTCATTTAAACTCAATGTTTTAGTTTATTCATCAAACCATCATCCGGAGTTTTGACGATGGTTTGATGATACTCCTGATGACGGTTTGATGAATAAACTGAAACGTTGAGTCAAAATTCTTTGTAGTTGTTATTGTTCTTAGACTCTTCACTGGTATCCATAATATTTACAAACATTGCTAGTCACACATTACTCATTAATAGGGATTTGCCATTTGATTTATATTCCTGTTATAACAGCATGTATTTCACGTTTCACGTTTCAGTCTGATTTAAACATTGTGGCATCTTTTGATAGAAGAGGAGATTACATCTATACTGGCAATGCTAAAGGAAGGGTATGTTTATCATGGCAATCGGATGTGGTAGTTACTAGTTAGAACTGAGTGATTCATTTTAAGTTTGAAAATTGTGATTCATTTCTTTGCAAGTGTTCTAGCACTTCATGTTTTGTTGAATTTTAATTTTTCAACTATGTTTTCTCGAAAATTAAATTTCGACAAAAAAAGAAGGGCTAGAAATCAGTCAAAATCCATCCAGCTAGCTGTACACTTAAAAAGAATTGAAAATGAAATGACTTCTAACTGGAATTTTTATATAATTTTTTCACTAAATGCAGGACAAAAAAGAGAATAAACAAATAATTAAAAAAAACAATCTTGGCCTCAAATGGGTTGTTCATCCTTATTAAAGCTGTGCCTCACAGCTGCTGATATTCGTACTATGTTGTTGTTTCTGAATGCTGATAGGTGCTCGTATTTAAAGAAGCCACATTGGAACAAGTTGCCTCATTCAGAGTGACCACTGGAAATCTGAATGCTACATCTATCAAATCTATTGAATTTGCTAGAAGGGGGAAGTAAGTGCTCTCATTTATCTATATGAATCCTTCAATAACTTTAATGAACTGTACATGTATGAGAATTTTTTAAATAATTTTTTAAGTAAGTGTTTATTTAACAGTTGGGGATATATTCCTGTTTTCCTGGCCTGATTTATTTGTAGTATCTTGCACTTTACAATTCTGAATCAATAACATTGGTAGTCATAAATTAATTTAATACAGTTTTATCTTGAAAATTTTACTATAAAAACTAATGTATTAAAAAGTGATTGAGGTAATCAACATTTTATTTTGTTACTAGTTGTTTCCTAGTGAACTCTGCTGACCGAATCATCCGTGTGTATGAGAGTGGTGAGGTGTTAGCCTGTGGCAAAGATGGTGAACCCGAACCTATTCAAAAACTGCAGGATCTGGTCAACAAGTAAGTGTCAAATAAGCGGTAGAAATATTACACACATGTATAGTCTCTAGTAACATAGCTGCCATAAATTCTCATAGTAAATCACCGAACTGTCAAATATGTGCCCTTCAAAATGACAATTAAGCCTCAACTCTTTTATTCCTGTATTTAAAAAAATGCTTAAAGTGCTTATGTTGACCTTTTTGATTTTCTCAAATGAAGTAGGATCTGGGATTTTTTCCATAAATCTGAAGACTACATTTCCCCTAGATATTTGGTTTGTACATTTTGATGCATTCCAAGCTTTCCAAAGATCATTTTGAGTAGGCTTCCGTCACATCCAAACAGCAGTCTACAGTACGAAACGATAGCCTTTTTTTTTTATCATGTCTGGATGTGACATCACCAGACAATAGGTTCACTAAAAACTCTTGGAAAACACTGAGCATTGCCAAAAACGTACTGTATTTTTTCCCGAAAATTTAACAACAACAAAAAACTTTAAAATCTTGGCAATGGTTAAAAAACAAATTTGTTTAATTATTATTGCCCATTGGAACAGGTTGTCAAGTTTTATAACTCTTACTTTGAAAGAGATTATCATAGAATCTTTAAAGGTTATTTTATACGGTTCTTTTACAGTTTGGTAAAATAAACCAGGTGAATCAATTTTTACTTAGAACATGTTTAATGATAACTTTCATCTTTCCTGTAAATGGGTGACCTTAAAAATTTCCTCAGAATTGATATTAAAAAAATTGTGAATATGGATAATGTTTCTTCTCAATTTCATAACTTCATTTTTAAGGAAAGGAGTCCTAATAAGACCTGTATTTGTGTTTCTTTATTTCAGAACTTTATGGAAGAAATGTTGTTTTTCTGGGGATGGTGAGTTTATAGTAGCTGGCTCAGCTAGACAACACGCACTCTATATCTGGGAGAAAAGTGTAGGAAATCTGGTGAAAATCCTCCACGGAACTAAAGGAGAACTTCTACTAGATGTTGTGGTATGTTTGCCATTTCCAATGGTCCGTACCCCCCAAACTTTTGGCCTAGATCTGGCCCTGTGTCATCTCCGCAACTGCTTTAAAGCTTTGTATCTATCATAACATAGATGCAGTTTACTGGGGCATGTTAGTTTTTTCCAAGATTTCCATGTTTTTAACATGTCAAATAATATTCTTTAGACCAGGTTGCTTAAAAGCCTTCAAATTTATTAAATTACATCATTTGTATATTTTTGAAACTGTCAATGGTTGTTTTTTCTTCTCCAGCAAAATGTGAAATTTCTGTTGACGTCAATTGTTTATTGTTTGTAATTTCAGTGGCACCCAGTACGTCCCATCATCTGCTCTATCTCCAGTGGGTTAGTCTCTATCTGGGCACAGAATCAAGTGGTATGTTCTTTTGCATTGTTTGTATTAATTTTGCTAAAAGGGCAACAGAAACACTACAAAAATGTTTTGTGGTAGGGTAAGCTTCATTGGTTCCCAATAGAAGCTTCCTGTGCCCTGCTGGGACTTTATGGACTTAGGTACAACTCACAGTCAATTTAAGATAGTTTCATCTACCTGGTGAAATAAACTAATAATGACACAAGACTCCTGATTTGAGATGTGTAGCCGAGGTTAAAACATAGCCTAGGATACCACAACTTAAATCGGAAAGCCAGAAACCCAGTCATAAAACAAACCAGAATTTGAAGGTTTTCTATATTTTTTCTTGTATGGCCCAAATAACAGTTGTATATCCTTTCAGAAAATATCGTCGCCGTGAATGTGCGAAGAACTGTATTAAAATAATACATGTACGGTAATACGGTTTGTAAAATCTATAAAGCGACCCGATTTATGATGTCTAATGTATGCACGAACATTTATGAAGCCTGACTCCGTAACTCCGATAACTCCATATATATTTTTATAAATGCATATATAGACATCAAAGAGATGACACAGATGACTGTGGAAAAATCCACCATATATGGAAGACCATAGTGTCTGCTGTGACCATATATGGAAAATTGTCTTTTCTTGGCAGGATTATTTACTACGAAGGCTTTCTTGAAAAGTCATTTGTGCATATCCAAAAAACTCATCAAAATATCGCATTTTTAAACTCTTTTTTCTGTCACAAGTAGTGTGAATCAGTGTTATGAGAAGAAAAGTGTTGAATTTTCACGAAACTATGATAAAGCGTATACCAAA
>JAVFBY010213325.1:0-10916 GCA_034781015.1 Tonicella lineata | reverse complement strand
GGATCTGATTCCAGGGAGTCTGTTGAACGCCTAGGTGAGGATGGTCTTAACCTCCCCCCATCAGTGACGTCAATGGGCTGTTCAAATTCGAAAGTTTAAACAGCGTCCCTGGTGGCTTTTAGAGGGACGAGCCTCATGGCCAGATGGTTTCTTTGTTTTCTTACGTGTTATATGTTTGTTTTTGTGGTTTAGAGTTAATTTTAGTTTTGTTATCTGGCTTATATTAAGTAGATTGTGTTGTTTTAGTAGAGGTCTCTAGCTTTGGGGACCCGCGCCGTGGCTTGGTGGTTAGAGCATCTGACTGGCGTTCCTCCTTCAATGTACCGCACCGGTTCGATCCCCCCCAGTGGACCTGCTAAGGAACATAGGGAGTCACATTGGTGACTTCGGCTATAGCGGGGGTGGTTTTTCCGTGGTTTCCTTCCTGATTTTCCAACATATCAAGTAGGATTGTCTAAAAAGTGGAGAATCCGTCGTCTTATAGGTGAAATACCCCTGAGTGCGACGTTAAACACCAATCAAACAAACAAACATAACAAAATCATTAAAAAGGCGATGCATTGCGTCTAAATTCTTTTAAAAAAGATCATATTCCCCAGGGGTACTAACAGTTTGAAAATGCTCACAACCTACTGCCATACTCAGAGGGGTACATGGTTATAGTGTATTTCAATTAAACGGCAATATATTGAGTTTAAGCTTGGTTCCTACCGAAAGACGCCCCACTGTACAAGCGCGGTAAAATTTCCACCCAATAGATTGGTAAATTATAAACACACTGTATTGCTATGATTTGTAAGAAAATTGTAATGATTTTAGCATGGTTTTCAGTTTGTTCAGAATATTGCTAATGGAAGAGAGAGTAAATGTTTTTAAGCCAGTTGTTTCAAATATAAATTTAAGTGATTTTGGTTGTATATCATTTTACCAGTCCAACTATTTTCCTGCTTGGAATATTAAAAAAATGGTCATTGGAACAACCTACTAAAACTGACATTACTGAAAAGTTGCGACCAGTGTAATTACTGAGTTTTATAACAAATCTAACTGTTTTAATAACGTCTGACTTGTAGGCTATATACTTTATTTGAAATTGGATGGACACATACCCTGTTACAGAAATGGACCGGAAACAATACATGTCAGAAAGAACTAAACTTGCCAGGAGCTGTTGAAATGCCGCATATTCACAGTATATTACTGCTGGGGGCTATCGGAATAACAATGGCTACCGTGACTATATTTTGCGAAATTTTTGTTTCTAGAAAATTCCATTGCGATCGAATGGAGTGTGACAAAACCTAGCTTTGATCTAACAAAGTGATAATCTACGATGGTTTCTTTTGAGAACTAACCACATTTGTCTTGTGTTTTAATGTATGCACAGAGAAATAAACTTGGGCAGTTCAAACAATACAAGTCCGGAAGAGCCAGGATTACCAAGCAATTGAAACATGCAGATAGGTTGACTGATTGATTGATTGTTGGTGGGGTGTTTAACGCGAAGTTTCCACCTTTGTGACTCCCTGCCAGCCAAATGATACCACTGACAACAGAAAAGACAAGATAGGGCATAACGAACAACAGAAACACAACTATAGCTCTCATGGCACCAGAACATCAGTAACCTGCTGTCAAATTCCCATCGTTGGTACGCCTACTAGCGCTACTAAGATTGCAGTAGCTACAATTACCACATTAACGAACATTTTGATGTGACGAATTAAACTGCTGATCTGGAAAAGATAAGATGGGTGATTGAGAAAGGCAACCAAAATGATTTATGTGTTTTACTCATCAAACTCTTATGGAGATGTTTTATAAAACTCCATGAAAGGATATCGATTAAGACATTATTTGTGATATTATTTTGCCTATATACTTAAGAAACCCCTTGTACATCATTTATAATCATCTTTGGGGGCAATAAATTGTGTAATAAATATAAGTTGTCGACACTGTGGAAAAATCTCAGTCAGAAAATCGGAACCCGGCCAGAATCGAACTCCCGACCTAGGAAATTACATTGTGTATCATGACAATGGTCAAGGGCACAATTGAGATCGATTAAATGAGCCGTTCCCAGTTCAGCTTAGTGGTTAGCTGGCAGAACTGTAGACAGTTTCCCTAGGTCAGTAGTTTGATAATAGCCACGGTTAAGATCTTTCTCAACGGGGTTTTTCAATAGTGTCATTGACTAATATTTATTAACTATCTTAACCATTAGGGTTCTGGCATTTGCAAAGAGCACAGCCATACTGCATTTATATACTCAGGGACCAGTTGTCCTGAGTTATTTTGTAACAATAATTACATGTTGTAGATCAAAAATGAAAGGCAATATCGTCAAAGTACATTATAGTTCAACATTGCAAAGCCAGTGGTTACATAGGGGATAAGGTGAAAACCATAAATACACATGTTTTGCTTGAGACCTTATTGATAAGGGTAAATATTGGTCAGAACTTGCTCTGAGCAAAGCTCCAGCCTTTCAAACCACAAGCCGGAACTTCAGCATGCAATGGGTTTTCATTATTGTAAAAACACATTTACCATATATTCCACACTGCCGTCCTTACAACCTTATAACCCTACTGTGAAATGATGATCTAACCAGCATATTAGTTTGAATCACTGAATTTGCATCATACATCTCTGAAATCTCTCTTTTTTTCGTATTCATTGACCTTTCGGCCAATCTCGTTTATAAAGGTAACACCGGGTGTTTTGTTCTGGCCGTTCGGCAAATAAATACGAACATTTGTTCAGTCTCTGCATTGCTTAAGATGGTTTAATAAAACCGAAATATATAGGATGATTACCATGTCGTTTATTGACATGCGGAGTTGAGATTTTGGTCTTTTGCGGTTTTTGTTTGTCATTATTCCGAAAACTTGCACACATCCATTGTATTGTAGCTTTTGTATGCAGTATGGTTGTAGTATGTCAGCGATAAAGTTTGGAAAAGCTAATTCAATATTTGTCAATATTCTTTGGACGTGGAAGCATTATATTGTGTAAATACATTTTATGCCTTTAGTATTTGTAATTTTATTCAGCAACGTAGAACAAGCATGTATCAGTTAATGGATGACAGGTCAATTTTAGCTAAAGATAACACATTATACTTCATGATCTCATTTATAGCCATATGCGTTTTGCTCAAATTGACGTCACTATAAAAATCTTTATTCACACAATATAGTTTTGCAACTCGATCAATGAAGGCCATTTTCATAGTTGTATATGTTTGGTAAATCCGGCAAACAGAGGACATCGCCAGACGTATGAGGCATCTTTAGACACATATAGCGCATGTAGTTGACCTCCGAATTCTTCTCGTTTGTCCATGCATTAGAGCCTGGCCTGATTGGACAATCTGATGGACATCGAGTGAACAACATTTTAAACAATCAACCAAATCCACCCAGATGTATGTTAACCACTTTTAAAAGTCTACATCACATAAGGAGGAGAAAACTGTTCTCTCTTCCTGTACCGACGATTGCAGCGATTTGGGCCCATAAGACCTTGCCTATATTAAAGCTGCAACAGGACAACATCGAAGGAAATTCACAGGAGGCTGGTATTGATTGGGATATGTGACTTCGTATGTGGTGTTAGATGTCACTGTGCACAAGTGTAACAAAATTTTATTGACTTTTCAGAAAGCCGCAATGTCTCGACACTTAACAGCTATTTTGTATTTATTTGCTTTTTATCTAGCAAATGATACAGTTTTTACCTCACACAACGGTAAGTGTTTGTAAATGACCAGCAATTATTACATTTATAAACAACATGTATAGTTCAATTTGGTTGTGATATCTGATGAGAGGCAAACACCCATGTGATTATATTTAAGAGACATAGACAAAGACTTGACATTCTGTCTAAAGTAATAATTTCATAAATGAAAGCGTTGTCCTGATATAATTTCCTTTGCGTAATAAATAGAAAGTCAGCCTTTTACACCACCCAGTAAGACGTTTGGTTGGTAATTCATTATCTCTAATAAGACATTTGCCTATTTCAGGAAATTGGTCCAACGAGAATCTCTGTGACGAAACCCGTAAAGACCCAGACTTTTTAATACTGTCTCAATTGCTACTGAAATTAAAATGGTCGTCTATCTGTTTATTTACAGATCAAAAATCACGTACGTATGTGTTCACGAAAGTTTCTGACATGAAGATCAGTAGGTTCCAGAAAAATGCATGCATTTTATTTAACGATAAATGTATCTCTATTCTTGTCCATAATTTTTGTTTTATTAGATAAATGACACAAATAATGGATTAGTTGTAATCAACATTGAGATAAACAATGAGTTGAATTATGTTTGGGGGCAAAGACGATAACGCTATTAGAAAAAAGATAGGTATAATTTAGTTTCAGTTGATATATGATTACAGATCGAATAGACATCCTCTACCGTAGTTTACAGGAAGAAGAAAAATTTCCTATGACCACATTTGTTACCATGGATGCTGATCGTGCACGTGAACTTGTTCGACTTGGTATTCTGGACATGACAGAAAATCGCCTTTTTGTTATCATCAGTTCTTTGGATTATGTGGACACGATTTTACGTTTAGTAAGTCTTTTAAAGCAATTTTTAGCAATTATAGTCACTGCAGTGAAATCTTAAATGTATATTGAACGTATATAAGCTGGGATATGAAGAGAGAATTTAATGATTAAAACTGCCGCTACAGGCCTGTCTTCTCGGTGTATTTTGGTGTATTTTGTACACTGAGTTTACATTACATAAATGTACTCCAATTTTCATTAAAATACACACAGAAATTAAAATTATGTGCACTAATGACATACAAAAATACATATAATAGTCAGAAAATACTCCTAAAAAAGATTGTTGAAACGCCTAAACTGTTTCTAGGGAAGGCATGCCTGCCGCTAACAGCTAAATGGGCTAAAACCATTTATAAAAGAAAAAACGGCGAGTTTCTATATTTTCCCCAGATAGAAAAAGATATGAACTCTCCATTTTTACGCTGTTAGATGCAAATGTCTTTTCCCGTCTAGAGCGCTTCGTTGACTAATTACAACCGCAAAAACCGTAGCCTTGATTATTTTAGGTAACGATATGTCATTTCAGTGAGAAATAGTGTGCTTATATTTCAAAAGCTTGCACCTCGGTAAGCGGTTAGTGGGGCTTTAAGTAAATTGTCCAGTAAATCTACCGTTTTGTAGTAAAACAGATCAACTTTTATATATTCTTGTCTTCTTCTGTGCTTCATTCAATGATTTTCATTGTTTATAAAGACATGTACTTACTGGCTTAACAAAACGAAAACAAATATCGCACAACTCCTCTATATTTATGACTTAAAGCTATTCTGTATTTTTGTAAAATATTCGTATGACACTACATTTGCAGGTAACTTCAGTTGTCACAGACAGATTTCTGTTCTTCTTCAAATGGCTGATTGTCACAGAAGGCAAGCCAGACATCGCACTAGCTGGACGATTTGAAAATATGGCGCTCATTATTTATAAGGTATAAGGCTATATCTTAACTAGAATCAATTACGTATTAAGGCAGCATTAATAAGCAGCGATAACAGTATATTTCATGACAATTTCATACCAACGGCCTGTTTAAATCCACTTATGTCTGGTTATAATGCCATCATAAAAGTGGCATACGAAACCTGCAGGTTCTCATGAGACGTTTGTGTATAGAACTATTAGGATTATTACTTGATTAACTTACGTAACTTAATATAAAATGTTACATTTGATTGATTGATTGATTAGTTGCTTTATATTTAACGCCTCGGTAAGTTGTCTTTCGCTTATATATGACGGATTGATTGATTGGTGCTTTTCGACACATTCAGCGGTATTTCAGCCACGCTGCATGTGGCGTGAACATTTCAACATTTAACATTTTACTCTCTCTGCTTTGATAACTATTTCACCCAAAAGGACCTAAGGCCGTACGTCAAAAGATAATTGAAATAAAATGAAATAGATACACATAAGCGTTAACAAATCTGAAGTATATGTAGCATTTAAGGTAAAAGAACATTTCCAGTAAAATATTTCAAAGATAAAGCATTCAAGATAAAAGCACAGTATCATTAAACTATTCACTTTTATACCTTCTAAACGCACGTCAAATTCGCTACATGTGAGGCATCAGAATTGTGTTCTGCGGGTGTAAAATCTAGGGTGGACCCAAGTGGGTCGTCCCTGAGAAAGAGTAGACATAGGGTTGACCCAAGAGGGTCGTCCCCGAGTAGGCGGAGGCGGATATATGACAGTAAAACGGGAGGAGGAAA
Source organism: Tonicella lineata (assembly GCA_034781015.1). Classification (NCBI taxonomy): domain Eukaryota; kingdom Metazoa; phylum Mollusca; class Polyplacophora; order Chitonida; family Mopaliidae; genus Tonicella; species Tonicella lineata. The sequence goes on along the minus strand of JAVFBY010213325.1, from coordinate 4,605 downwards.
CAACATTTAACATCACTGACAACATGTAGGACATGACAAGGATAGGACAAAACAGGACATGACACCAACTCGGCTTACGGGAGCTACGGGCTGAGCAAAATGTAATTCCTCATATTTAGCTAAACTCACATCGCACACGCAGAGCTTCTAGCTCTGGTGGAATGGGTGTCGGAGCCATATACATCAAGAAAATAATTGACTTTAAGTCACGTGAACTTAGATCTCGTGACTAGAACAAAATGGCAGATATAGACAACCCTTCGAGCGACTCATAAGCGGAAGATAAAGACAATTTTCTTCGCATTGTGTTGTTGCGTCGTCGACGACGAAGATTTGTCTTCCGCGATTCCTGTGTTGGCACATGCTGTCGAGTTAAAATCCTTAAGCGTTAAGCTTTCGTTTCGCGTACATGGTAAGATTTCCCCTACGTCAGGCCAAAAATAGCAAACACCACAAACAGTTTCCTGATGGCCTCGAATAGAAAAAAAATAATGGAAATTCGCCGCTCTCGAGAGCTGATCTGGGAGACACGAATGGAATTTTCAGATATCAGTTCCCGTGTGCGCCATGCAGTCTTAGGTCTGAGCCCATCAGGGCATCATTAAGCTCCCATCACAATGTAAAGGTCTGTTTCTAATTTATTATCAGATAAATAAGCTGCGATAAGCAACCGTTCCACCAGCTGGCTCAAAGAAATTTGTCCATATTTTATTTTCAGAATATGGATAAAACAGTAACTCAGTTTACATGCGACACCAGAATTGAAACTCTAAAGGTCGAAGGAGACGAAAAATATTTTACCTCCATTTCTGGAGAAAATAGCTGCTCAATTGTCTCAAATATTACTGTATCACCAGAACTGTTTCTAACAAGTTTGTTCCCAAATCGTCGAGGAGGACTCAATGGCAGGACAATCAGAATTGGTTCAACTCCAGTAAGTCAATAAGTTCATAACTTAAAATACACCAAAAAGGGAAATGAAACAAACTGAGATGACAAGACACAAGCGCTTACAATTTTTCAAATATATTTAGCAATTTGAAAATTAAGATGTAAATTTTAAAACATGACATGATATTATCTGTAACACTGTTGGACACATATTGTTTCAACCATTATTTAATTTGTTTTAGCGGTTATTATAAGTTGAAGCACTTAACATCACACAAGGCGTTATGGATAACAAACTACCAGAAGTTTACCAGAATGTAGCAGAAGTTTTTTTATCCATTAAGCCTTGTATGAGGTTCATTATTTAATTGTTTACAGGTTATACCGTTTGATATAACATCGATCTGCTTAAGGAACCTGATGACAACATCACAAGTAGGCTAATGTTGTCAAACAGGTCCTCCGTAAAGTGACTGCATTGGGCACTTGTCCCTACAGCTGTAAATGTCGATGCTAAAGTTTTGGCGAGCCACCAACACTATATGTTTTGTTGGCTTGTGTCCGAATAGACGTCAAGTAGGTGGGCCGGACATCCAACTCCATTCCCTTAAAAACAACAAAGCGATTGGACAGAGCAAACGACTTTGACCCTGAGCACAATTCAACGTGTAGGGGAGGAACTATATAATTTGATTGAAGCAGACGCTCATGTACTCCCTTCACCCGTATTATTGTTTAACATGGAACGATTGAAAAGAAGCATTTGATATCAAGCAATACTGTTTTCCCTTAGCCCTATTAATGGCCTATAAAAGTAGGACTTAAATTACTGGCTCGGTTTTGATTTTTTCGGCTATCTTCGGAAATTTCCGCGGATCTCAGGAAGCCGAAAAAATAAAAACCAAACTCGATAGTTACTTAAGTTCTACTTTTATAGGCAACCGCATGTTTTCGTCTGAGTTGAGAAAGACCTAGACGAAGAACCGTCGTCGTTCGTGGTCACGAAGTCACTCCTATACTCATCAAACACTCAACGGAAGAAATCTGTGAAGGTTGTCTCTAAACATTCACTGCAACTGCATAAAAACAACAGCTCGTTTTAACATTTGTTACACTTACCATCCAGCCTAGATGTTAAGGTTTCCTTTCCCCAACGTTGGCTTCTCGATTAAATGTAATTACAGAGAAAAACGAGAATATATTTTTTTACAACCGGCGTGTTCAGTTTTATTGATCCAAAATGGCTACACTAATGCGCATGCGGGAGAAAGTGTTGATTGTTTACAATAGAGCCAACAGAAAATTCAAATTATAACGCGTTTTAGTTGTGCTACCTCTTCCTTCTCTTACAACCCGATATGGAGGCATGGCAGATAATATCCAGAGTTTGCTAAAAGTGGGTGAGGAATATGGCTTTACTTAAAGCTAAACATTTTTATTTTACGAATAAAGGAAAGAGAAGGCACGGATTGTATGCAAGGCCTGCAAACATATCCAGTGTCTGCCAGCAGAGTTTTTTTTACTTTCAACAACATCTGGAATTTCCGGTGGACTCTTTTCAGCGAGCGGAAAGCCCAGTCGGGGATTGTTTAGGGAAACCCCTTCAGAAGAGCAGAAGTGACTTTCTAGGTCCGTCATACCATGTGCTAGTGCTGATCGAAAGAGATCGAAAATGATTTTTTTAATGCTTTATTGCGTGTCAAGACAAGATTTCAAGTCAGTTTGTCGTAATATAAACAGACATTCCTTTTTATTTGCAGTTATCTTAGTGATTTTAGGTAAAAAAAAAAAAAAAAAACTTTATTTCTTAATCAAAGTTAGCTGAAGCCTTTTAACCATTGTTGTATGACGTCACGTCAGGTGTCAGAATAGAGGGTTATTTTGATATTATGGAAGCCATATTATTTTAAGAGCTATAACCACATTTAACAAGTGGGGAAGCTGAGGGCCATATGGCTGTTTATGAACTGGTCAGTCACCCACAAAAAGTTATACTGACTGAAGCGAAGCTTCCATAAAGTTGGAAAAGGTTCTGTTCTTTACTTCTTTGGAAAATATGACCAACTCAAGTCATGGGATTCTGTAATAAGACAAAAACACATAACATTTAGGTGCTATAGTATCCATTTAAGTACGGCGCAAAACACCAACTCAATTGGTCTAATATAACAACCTTTGTTCTTACTAAAATTACATTTTGCGAAATTAGTAATTAATTTTAAGTAACGAAATTGTGTAATGATCACATCCCAAACGACACAATGATGTTCTAATAGAAAAATATTATTGCTATTATTTAGAATCATGTTCTGGGTGGAGCGTAAAGGTATCATAGGAATCGAGAGAGCAGAAATGACAGGCCTCAACAGAATGCTTGTTTACAAGGGAGCTGCTAATAGTCAAATCTACGGAATAGAACTCGATTATGAAAGTAAGTTTTCTTCCTTGTGTGTGGGTGGTTTGTTGAGCTTCCTGATGCCCTGGAGCTCTCAGCCTTCGGAAGCCGATTTGGTGTTGTCATCGTATTGCTTTGTAGGCCTGCTGTTCTTGTATATACTGTCCTGTCTTTGGTGTTGCTAATAACGTCAATAAACACAGGAAGGACAATGTCATCATAAAAGTGAAATAAATAAGTTATATTCGCCGTTCCCATCTTTTCGGTGGCTATAAGCTATACATTTGTTCACAGGTAACATGTTATATTGGTGTGATAAACAATACATGTTTATTAGCCGTTCTGTTTGATCTATACGGCGTTATTTGTTTATTTGTTCACAGCTGACATGTTATATTGGTGCGATAAACAATACGTGCTTATTCACCATTCTGATCTGCACAGTGCTAACGGTGGTTATTTATTTGTTAACAGCTGACTTATTATATTGGTATGATACACAATAACCGCTTATTCGCCATTCTGATCTGTGTGGTGGTCATTTATTTGTCCACAGCTGACATGTTATATTGGTGTGATAAACAGGGCGGGTATATTCGCCGTTCTTATCTGTACGGTGGTTGTATATTCGTTCACAGCTGATATGTTATAATTTGATATGAATTAGTGTGCTAATCAAGCCGTAGGCTTACTTATTCGCCATTCTGATCTGTACGGCGCTTATTCATTTGTTCACAGCTGACATGTTATATTGGTGTGATAAACAAGACGGATTTATTCGCCGCTCTGATTTCTATGGTGGCGATGTAGAAGACTTCTACCAGGACAAGGAGACTTCGGTCACTGACCTGGCCATCCTGGGGGAATACCTCTACTACACCGGCACAAACAGAAAGTAAGTAAACACGGACAAAACACATGTTGTAAGTGTACAATAGTTTGGTGTGTGAGTGACATACACAAATTTCTTTCTTAAAATATAGATGTTTTATCTCGCATAAAAACGACAATTGCTTTAATGTACATGGTTTATTTCATGGTCAATTATACAAGCCATGCTTTCTGTGACTTTTACCAAATCGAGGAGTGTTTGTTTGTTTGTATGATGAATTTGGGGTTTTACACTGTAGCCTACATTACTTAAGGACATTCCACTTAATTGGCGTTGTTCCAGATCTATGAATGAAGAAAACCGACCTTAAGGACTCTGCGGCTAGTCAGGTGCAAAATTTTAATTTTTTCTTGTTTTTGCCTTTCTAAAATATTCTTTTCCTAATCTTGATAATGCAAAAAGTTTGAAAAAGAAATAAAGTATTTAA
>JAVFBY010213324.1:0-17762 GCA_034781015.1 Tonicella lineata | reverse complement strand
TTTCATGTGGCTCGTGCTTGAGTACTTCAACAGTGTGACGGGCGCTACAGGCATATATCTGTAGCGCCCGTCACATAAAATCTGTAGCGCCCGTCACGCTAATTAACAAATATTATTAATTATTGAAAAAAACTATTTGTGTGTTTGTATGTCACTATGGAAAAACTAAGAAAACAGAACATTCATTTTTTTCTTAATTCACTAGATTTATCAGAAAACTAACTTCTCTACCAAAATTGTGACGGGTGCTACATTAGTACTGCTCCTATTTTTTAATTAAAATTTAATTATGATGTCTAATATTTTTAAAAAAAATAAATGTCCTATAAACTGAATTTGGTACAATTATACAATATTTAAGTGCATTTTTTCAAACTTATTGTCATAAATAATTATTGGGAGGGTTTTGCCTTTTTGTTATTATTAGCTATTTAAATAAGTAAAAATTACCAACAGATGGCGCCACTGCCAAAAAATTTCAACGGCATAAAATTCAACTGTGTTGATTACAGAAGCCCTAGACAATGCTGTTTGCAATATTGTAGATTTTATTACAGAGAAATGAATTTGAAAATTTTGATAAAGTGAACAAGTTACATGGAATTGACCATATATTAAGAAATGATTTTATTGGCCTTTTGTTAACAGATGTGTAGTGATGCCAAGCAGGATATGGCGTGTCGTATGTCTTATCATTCTGATGTACATGTTCACAAAGTGGATATATTGCAGCCATACATACATTGTACATGTATATTAAAGTTTCTGCATCATAAAGCAGGCCCCTAGTCTGTAGGGTAACATGAAACGGGTTGCCTTAACAAATATGTTTGGGATGACTTTGGGTAACCTGTTTCAGGTTTTCTAAATTTCAATTTGGGCGGGCACCAGGCGAATGTGTTTGACCGATCCCCATAACAGCCCTGGCCTGTAAAGGCAGGGAAAATGTAATCCAAAGTTCAGGTAAGGTGTCCCTTAACTCCGAGAGCACAAAGGCATCAGGAAACTCCCACCCAACAACCCACAATTTCAGAATGATTGGTGTGTTTGATTGAATGCGACTAAACAGCATACTCAGGGTTTTTCACTTACAATACATAGCGCCAGTGATTTTCCGCGTTTACGGAAAAACAGACCAAATTTTGGGGGTTTATAAAGTATCCCAGATATATAATCATATACATGTAGAAAATAGAAACGTCTCGCAAAATATCAGTTCTTGGTGCATTCTATCCATTTTGTAACCAATACATACTATCTAGCTTTTCAATCAGACGAGAACTTTGGGTCAAATAGGCGACATGTCAAGCTTTCGGTTTCATGCACTATTTTTAAGGCGGGAAATTTCAATGACGTATACAAATGTAAGGGGAAAACCCCTTTTAGGGAAACATATTCCTTTAAAATGTGTGTGAATGTGTATAGTTTGACATTCTATTTATTGTTTTTTGACAATCTTATCACAATTACATTTGATAATAAAGATTTTAAAACATTGAATTACTCTGTTGTCGTACGACATCCTCATGTAAGCCCTGTGCATTCTTACAGCAGTAATTCGTCAACTGACGCAGACTCACACATATCACTAAAAAAAATGGAACCTCTTTGTGACCAAGCCGGTTAAATATCCAGCAGAGGTTTTAATCAAATGCATTCTATCAATGAAGTCACATGGCATAAAATGAGATTTTTTCGCTATATTGCGTACTACATGTATGTCATTTCCTTATAAATATTGAATTACGTCTTACCGATTTTTACTTGCTTGATGTAAGGCTAAAGTGAATCGATTTTATAATTGTGTCAGTGCTTCCAGTAGCTTATAAATCCGCTAAGAGTAAGAGGCATTTTTTGTCGTTGTTGGCATTATAATTTGCCACTTAATTGTCAGAATTAATAAATAAAAAGCAAACAAACATAGCACAATATTCGGGCTACGCTTCCAGCAACGAATGAGCATTGAATTTCAGCTTACTGACTATGAAAGCACATGCACTTATTCAGGGTGACCAAAACAAACGTCCCCTATCGCTCCAGTGACGGCCGCTTAGCGATCGAAACAAGTTAAAAATGATTCTTATTAGGAGAGTATTTTATTCTAAACAGAATCTATAAAATCAGAAACGGATTTTGTCACTTTTTAAAACGGAAAATCACTGCGCCTAAATACATGTACATGACAATAAATTGTTCATTTTGTAATCTGCCTTACCCAAAATGAAATACCTGACGGCAGAAAACGGAAAGAAATCTGAGTAAACATGCTTGCTGCGATTCAATCACATACATGTACCGGAGGTTGACTGGTGAACTTGAGTGTTGAAAGAGGGTGATTTACATGTACATGTAGTTGTCTGATAGGGTGCAGAGCAGTAGTCTGAATCCCCACAAATCTGACAGACCACTAGCCCAACACCCCATAAGTCTGACAGCCCACAAGTCCTGCACCCCACAAGTCCGACATTTCCACTAGTATAACAGCCCAATAACCTGACACGGCATGACACACCACTGTTCGACAGCCCACTATTCCGACAGGCTAAAGTCCAACAAGCCACAAGTCCATCAAGCCACAAGTCCATCAAGCCAATAGCCTGACAAACCAATAGCAGGACAAACCAAAATGTAAAACATAGAAAAACCTATCCATTTCTTAAAACGTTAACTTAATACAATCCGTACGAGTGCGAACAACAATAATTAGTGTAAGCATGAGTTAAGAAAAGCCTATTTCCATGGGCATTAAGGCGGTGGTGGAAAATGTAAATTATCATTAAATTTAGGCCTTCTGATTTGAGGGGTGTCATCCAGGTTAAAGCATAGGACAGCACACTTCAGATCAGAAGTCCTGTAAATTGTTATTAATTTCAAGAATGAGACTGATTGATTGATTGATTGGGGTTTAATGCCGTACTCAGGGGTATTTCACCTACATGTATACAACGGCGTGCCAGCCCCATGGCCATGTGTGGAGGAAACCACCGTTCACTTCACTGGCAACCAAAAAGACGAGACAGAAAAAGGCGAGAAAAAAAAAGAAGAAAAACGACAACAGGTAAAAAAAACAACTAATTCCTGATGCCCTTTAACTCTGAGAGTAACAGGGCATCAGGAAACTCCCGCCCAACCACCCGCAAAAAGAGATTGAAGCATTGTAACTAATTTGAAACAAAGTTTTCATGTATACGAAGGTCATTCCTGTTAAAAATAATGACTTCTGAACTAGCTTGATACCGATAATTAAAGATAATTTTTAATCTTCAAATTGTATATATTATGAAAGGATTTTTGTTAATATGGGTTTGTTAAATTAAATGTTCAAATTTGTTACCCCTCAAGGCAACATTTGTGGGGTGTAGGCCTTGTGGGGTGTCGGACTTGCGAACGCCTCCCATCCGACATAGTTAGTCACTTACATGTACTACTAAAACACATCCCTAAGAATGATTGCTAAAGATTGTTATAAACAAGCATAAAATACTCATATCCCCCGCCGATTCATTACAATGATAAATGTTGTGACTGAGTTGAGTTATAAAGGTGGCAGTGTCAATAGGCCTTGCATTGTGGAATGTGATACACATGCTAATCAGAAGCACAATACTACAGTCCAACAAATACATGTGGAAAATATTTGAAAAAGTATTACAAACAGAAATCTTTACATAGTAAAATAAAAAAAATATAAAACTGAAAAAATCTCCCAATAATAAAAGTTACCAGAGCAAGACCTGAAAAGTGTCCATGAAACGTACCCCATCAAATCCTAAATCGACAAATTTACATGGAAAATATGCAAAATATAAAAATCAGAAATTTTTAAATGGCCAAAAAGGCACCAGTTCAGGACCTGAATCAGGGGTCAAAATGTTTCTGAATTTCTACCTGTCTCTTAAAAAATTTAGTTGGACAGTCGTCATATAAAAAGATACTATCCCCCGTCATTTATTAGAAATAAGGTACAGATTACAAGTTGCCTGCAGAAGCAATACGAAATAAAAGTCATTTCTGGCATTTCATAAAGACCTTTTTTCATTTTAAAAAAGGAGTAATTTTTGTTCTTTATTCTCCCCCTTTTTTTCTCATCCAAAATAAAGGCAAATTTAGCCCTAGATAAATATGCCCCTACATGTAGTTTTATTGCATTATAATAGAGTATAATGTAATGAAGCTAGTGGCCTATTTAGTATTTATAGGGCTAGGGCAAATTATGAGAAAAAATAATGGTCCTCTGTCCTAAGGACATTTGTTATTGTCATAAGCAAATTCTCAGGTGAAATTTAATGATTCTTATAGTTATACATTAAAGCAATTTAGAAAGAATTTATGAAATGTTTTAATTAGCTTTAAACTAGTTAAAAATTAGGCTGAATAGTTGTGTCACGAAAATTGGACTCCTATTAATGGTGTACTGCATGTTAAAGCAATCGATTTTGTCAGTGTCAAAACGGCTCCGGAAAAATACAGATAAATTTATTTTTTTCCAAGAAATGATAGTATCTTTAAGTAACTTAACCATTGATTGAGTTAATATGGACAATTGGAGTAGCCTGTCAGTATTTTTATGATTATAATACACAGAAAGCAGGTAGTGTCAAACAAGATATTGCTCTGAGTTATCTCCCCTCTTAGTGCTCTCTTTGGTAAAAATGTCTCGCGCATCTAAAAGACACATGTCGATGATTTTATGTTTCCATTTTATTGATAGATTTATTCTTATTCACTGAATCACTGAATTAAATTATGCAAAAGTATTTATCTTACATTTCAAACATATTCATAGAACTGGAATAAAATGGATATAGATTTAAGTTTTTAAACGATTTTATTTTCGTTTTTGACAAGGCCTCAGAAACCGTCTCATTTCAAAATGGGGCGTCTCAAAGACGTCAAGTGATTTAGTTTTTTGAGTGTTAACGGTCTATAAACCAGAGTTACACTTTATTCAGGATTCTTATAGATTGAAGATTGGTCTCCAGAGACAGGTAAATATTTTTTCTACCGGTCACCCAGAAAAACTACCTGTCAACGACAGGTAGACACATGAACTTATCGAACCCTGCCTGATTAATATCTATAGCAAGTTTCGTGGAGAAATATTTTACGGTTTTCAAGTTCCACTCCAGAAACAAAACTCGGACGGACAGACAATAGCAAAATGCACCAGTTCAGGACCTGACAGTGATTAATGTCTATACATGTAGCAAGTTTCGTGGAGAAATATTTTCTGTTTTCGAGCGCTGCTCCGGAATCGAAACTCGGACAGACAGACACAGATGGACAGACAGACGGACGGACAGTAGGCCTACCCAATCTTATATCCCCCAACCAATTTGTGGCGTGGGATAATAAGACAAGGATACTCTAATAGCTACATGTACATGTAAGGCAAGATTAAAATAAAATGAGCTGTACTTATACCTGTCCTTTCATGATGGCCCCTCTTATACTTCTAAAGAAGGGGCCTTGCATCCTAGGATGCAAATGAACACCATCATGTAAAAAAATATCTGGATTGGCTGGGCCATGGCAGCGTCTGTGCTTCCAGAAAAGCGCACCAGTTTCATTTGTCAGACGAGATAGTAAAAGTTTATTGACAGCCTCCTGCTTCCTGGTATACTGTTGATGTGTCATGGCCCGAGGATTCCATCTTGGAAACAAGCTACAAACAACAACTTGTTTAACTCCTCTGCTAAAACAAGCGTTGATAAGAGTGACATATTTCCTGTAAATGTACTCTGAGCTGGTGGAATTTGAAATATCATTCTCACCGAGCTGTAATATAAGAATGTCTGGTGTTGGACAGGATAAGGGAATAACTTTGCACATATCTTTCAGGGCCTGTGTAATAGTACCCCCTGAAATACCATGTAGTTCTACAGTGCACTGCTTAAGATCAAAATCAGATGTTTCATTTTTTAGTCTTCGGATAAAGCTGTGCCCAGAGACTAGAACACGTGTTGGTTGTGTAGCCATAGTTACATGTAGCTTTTAGATATGGACCTAGAAATAAATAAAGAAAAGTGTTAATGAACTTGTACATGATTGAGTCTGACATACATATACATGAAATACAGGCATAAGAAAACGGAGAGTTTGTTTGATTGGGGCTCAAGGCCATTCATATCACACACACATGTACAGCATGCCAATCCAACGGATGAAGGAAAACACTGGGACACTCAAATCCACTAGCAGCAAACTAAGATTCCATAACAAGACACAAAAACAAAGATGCCACAACAGACTTGACAAAAAGACTTTGTTTGTGTTGCCCCTTAGCCCAGACACCACCAGGGCAGTACATGTAGGTACGTCCTCTGCCTAACAATGACAAACAAAAACAAAATATATATTTTCTAAAGAATTCCTTTAAACATTTTTTGAATAACTGAAAAATGAGAAGTTAAATTCTATATTGTATAATATTGTATGCTATTTTCTGATAACTCATTGGATTAAATTAATTGATTGACTGATTGATTGATTGGGCTTTCACTGTAGGCAGCCAGGGGTATTTCACCTATATAAAGGCGAGCCAGACAAATAGGTGGAGGAAAACAACATGTGAAGAGACAAAAAAAGGGGGAAAAAAGGAGAACAACCAACAACACATAAAACAACAAGTATAATTTCTGATGATGCACTTTTACTATGAGAGCACCAGGGCATCAGGAAGCTCTCGTCCAACCAACAGTCCGCTGTATTAAATTCATCATACTGCAAAATGTAGTATTGGATTTAATGTCCGATAATATAGTGACAAAAGTAATTGTTTAAGCTTTAGGCCTTATTAACCAATAACTGAAAGCTATTCCTTTCTGTATGATTGATTGATTGATTGATTGGGACGGGTTTAACGCCGTACTCAGGAGTATTTCACCTATATGACGGCGTGCCAGCCCCATGGGCGGAGGAAACCACCGTTCAAGTCACTGGCAACATGAAAGACGAGACATAAAATAAAAAAGAGAAAAAAATTAAAAAAAGAGAAAAAAAATACGACACCACAAAAAAAAATTCTACTTCCTAATGCCCCTTAACTCCGAGAGCACCGGGGCATTAGGAAGCTCCCTCCCAACCACCCACCCTTTCTGTATGAAGCTTGATTAACACAGTCAAAGATGTTGTCTGCTTGGTCCAATTGAGGTTAGTAACTGTACATGTAGGTATGTTTTATTTCTTATTAAATGTGTTTTATATAAAACAGTTAAAGAACAACTGCTTAATGGGCTAAAACTATTCATAAAAGGAAAATTGGTGAGTTTCTGTATTTTGAAATAGTGTTAATTTCCACATTCTCTCGGAAGCTTTTACATGAAACCCATAGACATGATTTTGTTATTTTCAGAAATTATTTTAAGAGAGCTCATAAACGAGAAATTTTCTAGTGCTAGTTTGTGACTGCAGTCTACGATAACAACGCTGATATTTAATACAAATGTCTTTGGCAGTCTAGATTGCTTTGCAACTAATAACGACGGGAAACATTGATTTATATACAGTATTTTAGGTAAAAAAAATGAAATTTTAGTGATGAATTGTGTACTTATAACTTTTTAACTATTGTGTCGTTTACCAGTTGTTGGGAGCAAACTATATTTGCTCTGGTGACAATTGCTCCAGAAACAATTGCTCTGGCGACAATTGCTCCGTGACACTTGTTTCGGCGACACTTGGTCCGGTGACAATTGCTCCGATATATAGGTAGATTAAAAGGAGAAACGCTAAAAAAATCAAATCAGCTCTGCTGTAGCTTATGGATAATGGACACTCATCAGCTGAGCAACATGTATCGTCCATTATGGTACCCAATACAGCAGGTCAATACTGGGACAGGAGCAATTGTCGGCGGAGCAATGGTCGAGAAGGAAATGTCGGCGGAGCAATTGTCGGACAGAAACCACCCTTGACACCACTGACAAGAAGCAAAAACAAAGAGATTGATTTTATGTTGCTACATAGTTCTAAAAGCACAGTATTAAAGGCCTACTGTAAGCTGAGCTCTGTGTAAACTCAGTGTCTGTCCATTGAAAACTGTGTACCGCATGTTAAAGTTTATTAAAACAGGGTGTCCAAATGATTGATTGATTGGGGTTTAACGCCATATTCAGGGGTATTTCACCTATATGATGGGGTGCCAGCCCCATTGGTGGAGGAAACCACCATTTACATCACTGGCTGTAGCAACATGAAATACGAGACAGAAAGAAGAAGAAAAGGGAGTAAAAAACAACACAACAACAAAAAATCTACTTATTTGAACCACTGTAGTCAATATTGATAGTAAAAGTGACCTTGAGCTTGGATTGAAAGTTTTTTTCATTTTGATTTTCCTTTTGGAAAAGAAAAAATAGATGGCAGCAGATTTTTCATTTTGGTTTTCCTTTTGGAAAAGAAAAAATTGATGGCAGCAGGGCTGCCAAGGAGCTTGTCTGTTCGGGCAATGAAAGCGATGACATTCATATTGCCTTTAAGATAACCATGCAAAATTACAAATAAAGCCGCCAGAGTGATAAAAAAAAATTGAAAAATTTGCCATAATGAACTTGACACCACAATCTTGAAATTCAAAATTGTCCAAGAAATTTACTCAATAAGCATGTACATTGTTGTGAAGTTTTTAAAAAATTCATCCATAATAGATAAATAAAGCGGCTAGAGTGATGACAAACATTTTTCTAAGAAAACCCTTTACAGAAGAGAGGCGCGCACCTTAATATTACCTCAATTGAGCCTTGTTAATGCCTTGAAATGCTGCTGTGCCTTATCAATACCTTATCAATGGCCATAGTGTGCCCTAACATGCATTAGGCCTTTACAACGCCCTGATGTCCAATCCATAGATACCTTAAACACACCTTAATTTCCAGTATAAGAATAATGGTACCTTCTGGACTTACAATAATTTTATCCGTTCTTATAATTGACTGCTCTCTGTGAATGTGCCTTAAATGCACCTTCTGGAAACAGATGTTTCTTTCAAGTTCAACTTTATGTCTTAAGAGTTTGTAGTCATGTGACTTTAGTAATTCAATAGTGTGCGGCAATTTTTATTTGAAATGAAAGAGTTGGCTAAATTCTACTGGGACCCCACATGGCCAGTTTGGGTGTTTTATATGGATGTTCATCAACAAAACATGTTAGTAAAGTAAGTACATGTATGTAAATTGTTGAGATATTAAATTAATGCAAAATGTAAGTATTTTAACCACTGGGGATTTTACAATTTGTTGCCATAAATTGCATGGCCACAAGAACTGGACACCCAGTCATATTCTCCTATGCTAAAATAATTTACCTAGAGCTACAGTACAGCCCACATCAAAAATCAAATTAGTGTACTAGGTAGTGTGTCATTCCTTTGCTTTACCTCACTTTAATGCGCTTCAGTGCGCTGCAATGGTAGACTGTCTGTTAATTGTGGTGCACCCTATTGTGCTTTAATGAGGTTCAGTGACCTTTAGTGCGCTGTAGCTCACTAGGGCTGGCTTTTTTATGAGGGCTGTACTGTAGCTTACAATGTATATGCATTATTACAGAACGCACGCTCAGAAAACATTGCACTATAAAAGCAACAAACTAGTGAAGACATTGATTTGAAACTTCTTAATTCTGTTTTTTTTTTTTTAAGAAATATTATTACATATCCAGAAGTGTAAGTTGCTCTCACTTCCAATTGTTGCTTAGTCGATAATATATGTCCATGACCATTTGGGTGAAATGGGTGCCTTAAATACACCCAAGGCCCAGCTGCTCAGTGCAAAATTATTACCCTATTGGCGCTTTAGTTATATCTTCGCTTGGTTGCACCCTGTTAATGCCTTAACTGTGCCTTACATGCCCCTATAATTCGTACATGTAATATGCATGAGCCTTAAAAGCGCCTAGTTAGTATTATTGCCTTACTGGTGCCTTAGTTGTGCCTAGTTTTGCGCCCTCTGAATGCCTTAACTGTGCTTTATCAGTACCCTTTTCCACTCGAAGGGTGCAATCAAGGCATAATTTGCATAATCCAGATGTGCCTTGGTAGTACCTTGACAATTACTAATGTAGCCTATTTGGTCTACAAGCAGGCGCTAGCAAGGCACATGCCTTAATGATGCCAATGATGTGCCCTATATAAGTAATACATGAGCCTTTAATATTAGCGTCTTGTTTATGCCAATGATGCGCTGCTTTTCCTTGAGGGAAGCCATTATGACATAGGCATTTAAACACATGACCTTGAAATTCAAACTTGTCCAAAAGTTATACTCAATAAGCATGTGTGCGAGAAAAAAAAATTATCCAGAAATAAAGTTGCTAGAGTGATGACAAACGTTTTCTAACAATATATTATAATGACCCACCCATGCTCGTTTAAGTAATTATGATCTAAACTGATAATATCCTTCTCTTCTCATGTTGTGTGACATTTGTACAAAATTTTAGGGCAATCACAGGCTATTCAATATATGTAGGCCCAGAGATTTTCCGTTTCAGATTTTATGGATTCCGTTTAAATGTGAATGCCCTGGAGTTGAATGCTCCTATCGTCATGTGAATGGTTTTTAATTGCTTCGATTGCAACGATTCATATGACGATGGGAGTGTTTAATTCATGAGTATTTGTATTGAAACTGAGTCCATGGGGTCTGAAACGGAAAATCACTGGGCCTATATAATTATGATGCTTAACTCAAATTTTACAAAAAATAGTCATTATGACCTTGACCCATGCTCGTTAAAGAAATTAGTATGCATGTAATGAGCTGAACTGATAATATCCGCCTCCTCTCATGTTGTGACATTTGTTAAAATTTTGACAATCAGGCTATTCAACTTACACATTGTAAGGTGTTTAACAAAAATTTAAAGGAAAATGTAATTGAAAAGATTGTTAAAGTAATTAATTTGCATGTAATGAGCTGAACTGATAATATCCCTCTCCTCTTATGTGATTTGTGTGACATTTCCCCAAAGTTTTAACTTTTATGACAAAAGGGGTATTCAACTTGGATTTTGAATATTAAAGCAAATATAAAGTTTGGTAAAAAAAAATGTATGGTTCTATAGATAGGCTCCAGAAACCAGAGGTATTGCACATATTAACATTTGACCTTCAAGATTGCAATATGCAAACTAGAACACTAACTCCGTCAGAAAGGGCCCTGCATGTCTTGGCAGCACTAGACATTCTAACAGGGTTGAAAAAAAAAATGGAGCAGTTCTAATCAATCTTTCAAAAATTAGACACAGAATTCCAAAATGGACCAATTGGGTAACGGGGGAGCAGTTCTAATCACTCTTTCAAAAATTAGACACAGAATTCAAAAATGGACCAATTGGGTAATGGGCTAAAACAGTTGAAAGTGAAACTTGAGAGGCACATTCATATGATAAGCATTCACAACAAATTAGGATATATAACTCTTTCAAAAGTTAGAGCATGGACTAGAAATATGGACGAACATAGTAATAAGATAACAGTGTGCAAATAAGTAATTGACTGAATGTGATGAGTCAAAACTGAGCAGAGTATTTATATGATGATCACTCACAGCAAATTTGAATACATGTATGATCCGATTACTCTTTCAAACAAGTCCGCACTGCGAGACATACCCCGTGGCCAGCAGCAAATACGATTACTGCAACTACAGGCACAAATGTCAAGGTGTTTAGGCATGCATTAATAACACCTTGACATTTGGGGGATGTGCATGTATAAACAAATACTAATCTTGTGGCTGCAGGCTTTGATGCATGTATTGGCTCTGCATGCCGCCTACAAAGTGTTGGCAGCTAAATAACAAAAAATTAAAAAGGCAGACATCAGACCTTGTTTATTTTTCAGCCGACAGGCATATAAAAATTTATGAAAAATCAAGCGTCTGAGTCACTGACTCGAACTACACTCTACTCAGCAGAAAAGATCCATGGCTCATCACACACTTTAATTTGACAGTTATGTGGCATTATATTGATGGTTACTTAAGTGTTGATGGACGCGGCTAGGCGCCTACTTTTTAGTGGTAGCCTCCTACTCTAAAAAATAAGAATACACATGTGAGTATGAGGTACAAAAAAAAAAATCAATTGAGTACATTTCATTTATATTTGAGTATGTTTAGGCAAATGGATGGGGCCCTCTCCAACGAAGATGCAAATGTCAACAATTATTAATGTTGTAGAAAGGTAGGATTGTCACCAATTGGTGATATGTTTACAACTGACTGGACAAGTTGAAAGATAAACCAAAACACACACAAAAAACCCTAACAAGGTATGTTTCCTAAGCCGTACATAAGAAATTGACTGTTGTTGTTGTATAATATACATTTATGCCTACTTAAGATAATATTTATTTTTAGTTTCAATTGTAAACAGAAAACTGAAGAAAAAAATAAACTGCCAAGGGTATGCAATGCAAGGCAGTGTATGTACAAAAGTTCAATGAACAATATCCACAGACATCTACAAGCATTCCATTGGCTGTCTAACATCATTCAGTCATTTTCCAAATAAGGAAATACTGTGAAAACTTGCAAATGATCATATGGTTGGTGTACAAGTATACTGAAACGATTTATATTATTTATGTAGTATGAAATTCACGGATGTGTTAGAATTTCAAAGAGTGGGATGGCTAGAATTTATGTACGAGGCGTGTGAAAACCAGGTGTAAAGGCCTTCCTTCAAAAGTGAAAACAATGGTGTTAGAACGGCGTTACATGATAAACAACAGACAGATTAAATGGGGAAGGTAGGTCGGTATTAAGATCTAGTTTTGACACTATCTGTTAGACGTTTTTTGTTTGACATTTCGGCTGTTAGAAGTTTTGACATGTCAACAATTACAAAATAGTTGTCACTAATGTGCACAGTGGTGATATATTAACGGCTGGCCAAGATGTTTGGGTAGGCTAAAAAAAAATGACGCCACACCGAAATAGTTACAAGATAAACAAAATATTAACAAAATATAAGAAAAAAAAGTAAGAGCAAGGTTAGTCCTAGGCCTACATAATTAACGATTATATAAATTATAATTTACAGTTCTGTTGTTGTTGTTGTTGTATGCATATATATGATCGGTTGTCGTTTGCCTGCGTACAAAGCATTGTAAAAGGAAAACTGAAAGAAGAAAAATGAACTGCTAACAGTATACAATGCAAGGCAGTGTATCTACTATACCTTATGCAATTAAGCTTTTCTCAAACGCAGAGAAAAGCCGAAAAAAACGAGCTTTAAAATAATACGAATTTCTAAAACTTGGTATGAAGGTCTGCAAATTGATATATCCGCAGACATCTATAAACAAGCCATTTCATTGGCTTGTCTGACCTCATTTACTCGCCATTCCATTGGCTGCCTAGTCTCATTTTGTCATTTTCCAAATAAGGTCATATGCAGGCAAAAGCCATCCTATCATATGATTAGTTGCAATATCTATCAAATAAAAATATTATCGATATTGCAACTAATGAACATCTACATTTTTAACATTTTGTGTCACAGCTGATGTTGAAATGAGCATTTTTTTTCGCTTTATTATAGTTAGTTTTAATGGTGTTTTTAAATGTTTAATTTTTTTCTATGGGATTGCAATTATTTTTAAATGTATCAAACTTTCGGTTTTGTGCACTATTTTCAAGGCGGGGAACCTCTTTTGCGGAAAAAGCATTTTCATTGAAAATATGTGTATAGTTTGTCAAAAACTAACAAACACAATGTCCAGCTAAGCACAATTACATTTGACAGCGAAGATTTTTTAGAAAATGCATTGCGTAACATCACCGTGTAGAATGTGCATATTCTTACAGCTGTAATTCGCCGGACGCGCCACTATAATTAACATCAGTTTGATGCATATGAAATGGGGCCTCTTTGTTAGGCCTACCAAACCGGTTTTCTTAGTTTAAAAGAAGAGAAAAGGTAAATAACAAGTGGCTTTCTGAAACTTTAGATAACGCTTGACAATTCCATGCGTATACATTTTTTATAGTTGTCAGAAATGCCGTACATAACAAAACATGGTATAACTGGCTTTTTGATATCCAAGTAATAGTTTGACCAAACCTCTTCTGAAGTGGAGGCGAAGAAGGTGTTAAGGCGCTACTAGTACCTGTTAACCACCCCCTTTTCAGGCGATTTCATATTATTGTCTATATTGACTCGTCTACAAAGGAGATAGCAGTGGGGCGTTAATAAGTAGTAGTGGTGCGTTAACACCTTGTTCACCTCCACTGCAGAAGAGGTTTGGTCAAACTTGGAAGCCTGTTGGACCACAAAACGCAAAGTGCACTGCAAAACGCAAAGACCACGAAACGTAAAGTGAAGTACAACGTTAAGTGCGATGCAAAACGTAAAGTAAAAAGGCGTCAAAACGTGAAATGGGGTAAGGTAAAACGGTGTCAAAACGTAAAGAGGGGTCTCGCAAAACGTAGAGTTTCTGTGTGCATTTTTCTCCCAAACCAAAATAGATATAACCAACAAACCATATATATTATGAAAGGGTATAAACCAAGGACAGTTTTAGACACATAAAAGATGGAGGTCACTATCGTCTGTCTGCGTGTGCGTTTGGCTGTGTGCATGGCTCTCCCAAACCAAATGAGATAGGCCCCACAAACCAATGTCCATATATATTCTTAAAGAGCATGACCTAGGGAAGTTCACTGATACATGTACATGTATCTCCCGAATCTGACCCATTTGTAGGTAGAGCGTCACGCTCACCAGTTTGGAGAGACGCACGCCTGATCACAACGTATTTAAGTAAAAGCGCATGTTCACCTTGTTGGAGAGATGAGCGCCTGCTCACAACGTATTGATGTAACAGGGCCTGCTCACCATGTTGGAGAGATGAGCGCCTTCTCACAACGTATTGATGTAACAGAGCCTGCTCACCATGTTGGAGAGATGAGCGCCTGTTCACAACGTATTGATGTAACGGGGCCTGCTAGTGCTCACCTTGTTGGAGAGATGAGCGCCTGCTCACAACGTATTGATGTAACAGGGTCTGCTCACCATGTTGGAGAGATGAGCGCCTGCTCACAACGTATTGATGTAACAGAGCCTGCTCACCATGTTGGAGAGATGAGCGCCTGCTCACAACGTATTGATGTAACGGGGCCTGCTAGTGCTCACCTTGTTAGAGAGATGCAGTCCAATTTCATTTAAAAAGGCATTGAGCGGAAAACTAAGTAATCTTCCGAATATTCGACGCCAGATTTGTAAACAACAGAATTTGCTCTGACTTCATTTGTTTCCACCAACAGCTGGTTATATATCATGATGTAATATTGCTCATAATAATCATTACAATTTAAATGCAGAAAATAATTGCAAATCCAGAGAAAAAAATCAAACGTTTAAAAACATCATTAAACTGACAATGATAAAACGAAAAAGTGCTCATTTCAACATATGCTTATATGGTTTTATTTTATAGATCTGGGAACTAATTTAACATATACTTTTTAACATATTTTATTGCAGCTTATGTTGAAACGAGCATTTTTTTCGTTTTGTCATAGTTATTTTAATGATGTTTTTAAAAGTTTGATTTGTTTCTCTGGAAGTGCAATTATTTTCTGCATTTAAATTGTAATGATTCTTATCAGCAGTATGAGATATAACCATCTGTTGACTAGTACTGATGACAAAATTTAATAGTAAAAACAAAATAAATATTGAATAGCTGTTTTAAATAGTCAAACATAATTTTATCTAAACGGTTTATCTACATGTAGTCAATCAAAATATAACCCACATATATAAACGTGTATAATTATGATATATGTTTAGATGATAAGTAGATTAACAGTTTACCATTTGTATTGTGATCACTTTTCCCGTTGATGTACGTTGATGGTTGGTTTTCTAATGCGCTTTTGCTCTACTCTGTAGTAAATCAGTGGCACCTGGAAGACGATTGCCCTGCCCTGTCCTTGGTGTTGCCGGTGAAGTCTATTGGGGCTTCTTTCATCTATTGAGCTGGTGCACCGTCATATACCGTACGTAAAAGGTACCAAGATTAGCGCTAATAGCAGATTGAACGACTAATCTAAGATTAGAGATAGGCCTTCAAAATGGTATGACGTCATCTAATCTAGGATTAAATTAAATAGCGCTTTGAGCAACCAGCCCCTGGGCATCAACACCAAGCAATCAATTGATTGATGGTCAATCAAATGTATCGGTTTTTTTTATCGGTATTAAAGGACAAGTCCAGCCTTTTTTTAACCTGGACTTATTATTTTTAACGTTTATTTTGAAAGACATTTAAGCGTGTGACATTGGGAACCAATAAAGCATAGCCGTTAATTAGTTAATTTCAAAGACGGAAGTGACGTCAAAAAACACCGAGATAATGAAGTACATGTAAAACGCTGGACTTGTCCTTTAATGCACACGTTCCAATGACATTACATGGCAATACTATTTATTTTCAAAGCCATAGGTCAAAGGTTACCACGAGAAAAAAAACTTGTGGACAGGACATATATAACTCATTTATACCCAGATTTTCATAAAACTTAGTAGACATGTTTTGTAGCACAAAAGTAAAAGGTCTGTGTACATGTGTTTTTGAGGTCAAAGACCAGAGGTTAATATCACCATGAGCGAAGAAAAAAAAATCATTCGCCACTATGTCTAGATTTTGACGATCCATCTGCAACAAGATCATTAGTCTACGTCCGTCCGAAATTACTGTTGTTGTTTTTCTAATGTTTTCTCTACTTGTAAAGTTGGTTTTTGTTAACGTTTTTCGTATTGATCTGGATTATTTAAATGAAGGTTTCTGCTGAATGTGGTATATAGTAGTATTACGTCAAATTTGGCGTATGAAGACACTTTACACTCATTTCGGAAGCTGGCCTCATTATCCCCAACAGCTGTTGGTGGCGCCAGTTTATTATTTAAAAAAATCACCTATCCTGACGTATTAAAGGCTGAATAAGATTCACGATCGTATGTGTTTTTTGCCTCTCACTGATTATAAATTGAATTGGTCCTGCAACAACCATTTGTTTGTCAGCTCCAGTCTTAGTTTTCTTAAAAACAATACTACAACAAAACAGATGTGTCAGTACATTCATCTGGATATTCTTCTCAATATTTATAAAGGTAGGGGTCTATTTTAGTATCCAATAGTTCATGAAGCCTTGTTTATAGTTTATACATACCTATGATGTACTTTCTCAAAACATGAATATTCATAATGATATTGTGGGTTGTAATATCTTTCGTGACTCGCCTATATACATTTATGAACTGTTCGCCGTTTATGATACTCTGCGTGTTTCTTAGAAAATAATTTGAATACAATTTCTTCAGCTTTGATGTTTCCTTTGAGACAAACAGAGGTTCTCTTCCTGGTCTTATATAACAGCGGCAGTGTTTCCATAACAACAACTAAACACCAACATACACTTGTGTGTGTATGTATTTGTGCATTTGTTCACTTTTCAAAAGGCACAAATCCTACACAATAGTATTTTGAATGATCATATTCCAAAGTGAAATCATAACTTCATCCATATATATCATTTTTGTTCGTCACTAAGTAAATAACGTTTACTTCAGTTTAATAACAACATTGCCGCATCTCAATCACAATCACTAAAATGCACAATTTATCGCTTCCTCGCGTGGTCACAAAACTGTGGAGAACAGTATAGTTACGAAAAAAAGTTTGACCACAAATCAACTTTGCATAAAATAAAATAAGAGTAACTCCGAATATTGAAGTCATAGTTATAGATATT
>JAVFBY010213213.1:0-10917 GCA_034781015.1 Tonicella lineata | reverse complement strand
AACCCGAGTAAGGGCAGACTTGTAACCTTCTACCGAGCAAGGCTTGAATTTCCTCCCTTGTAACAAATAATATAGGAAATTTGCTATCTGAGGTACAGAGGCCTCCATTGGTAGCTCAGCACACCAGTCTGCAAAGACCCTCCACTTAGATTCATAAAGTGGAACCCCTAGAGGATCGAACCATACTAGACGCCACTTGCTATGAAAATCCTGCCTGTTTGTGGTATCTGCTGAGCACCTGCACACGTTAAGCCGAAGGCTCTGCGGCTATTGGAGGTAACCGCTTGTCCTTGGCTGTTTACGCAGCTTGACCCAGGGGACTGATCGGCGAGAAGTGACAGCAGCAGCAGGAACTACGCTTTTGCTGGCCTCCACGGCACGACTAGGTACAGGACGCAACTTGCGCCCCTTCTCTCTACGTTTGCCATTTTTCCTAAGGGACGCGGGTGACCCAGCCGGAGGAGGATACGCATAAGTGATCAGGCCCGCCCAGTCCTGAGATAGGGCGTCGATCGCTTACTCTGCCGGATCTGGCCCCGTGCCATGTAAATGGGCATTTGATGGTTCCACTTTGCTGAGAACAGGTCTATCTGTGGTCTCTCCCCCACCCGACAGATCTGTCACTTATGTCAATGTCGTTCTCCCAGCAAACTGGAAACAAGGTCCATGAAACGACCTTGTCCCGCACATCTTGTTGATGTAAGACACGACTATCGTGTTGTCTGACGCAATCAACACTGGCGACAACTTTTTCTGTTAGGAAATGTCGAATCGCCCGGATTACAGCCTGACACTCCAACACGTTTATGTGGGCTAGACGCCACTGAGGAGTCCACAGTCCGCAGACTGAGCTCTCGCCCATGTGAGCACCCCACCCCTGCATCGACACATCGGTCACGAGGTGGTGGGAGGAGCTGAATGCCAGAAACGACACCCTGGCCAACATGTGGTCCGGAAACTGCCACCAGGATAGAAGGAGTTTAATCTCCTGAATCAGACAGACGTACAGACCCAACGTCTTGAGTGGCCAAGCTTGATTAAGGAGGACCTGTAGAGGTCGTAGGCACAGCCGGCCCCTGGTCGTGACATCTTGAGCTGACACCAGCAACCCCAACAGGGTCGCGCAGGTCAGTGCTGGACAAGAGTCTTGTGTCATTAACTCCACGACCGACAGCTGAATCTTTGCCCAGCGGCCGGCCGGGACGAACGCCTTCGCCAAGCCTATGTCAAATCTCACCCCGAGAGACACACGCTCCTGTTAAGGGCAGCGATCTGATTTTACCTCGTTTGGGACCTACCCGAGATAAGTCAGGAGTACCCACACGAAATCCGTGTCCTGGGCGAGCTGCGCCAGGCACATATGCCCGATAAGCGAGTCGTCCAAGGTAGAAATGGTAAAGGGTCCTCTGGCGGTGTAAAAAGGCGGAAACTGGCGTGAACCCCTTGGGGAACACCCAGGGGAAGAGGCCATTCCGAAGGAAAGCACCTGAAACTCCAACTTTCTCAGACCCAGTATGAAGCGAAGGTGTTTCCTGGAGATGGAGATACGTGTCCCTCATATCCAGTGATGTGAGCCACTCCCCTCACCCTAGGGCGCCGCAGATTGACCTGGTTGACTCCATACAGAACGTAGGAGGTGAACCGTTTGAGGTTCAATACATACGCTTTTCCGAAGTGCCCTTTTTGGCAACCAGAATAAAATTGGCAAATAAACCCCGAGGGACTCGTCCCCCGGCGCGAACTTCCGGACGGCCCCCTTCTGGATGAGTTTGCTCACGGCATCCTCCAGAATGGTCACTTGATCGAGTGACAGTGGTAGACGCGACCCCCTGGGTCTGTGGCAGACCCGGGGGGGGGGCGAGTGGCAAAGACCAGCCTGTATCCGCGACGCACGCTTTCTACCACATTAGGGTGACCCCAATAAGCGCCAGTTCCGCCAAAAGATCGTTATTCTCCCGCACGCGGTGGCCCGGATCTGGCAAAGTCGGAAAGGGGGGAGGCTCGATTCGCCTGCCGAGTGGACTGAGCCCCCCGCCCCCCTCGAGATGGTTTCCGCATGTATACAGGCCTCCCCATCAAACAGGTCCTCATAGGCAAGCGCCTGCGAAACCAGTGCGCGCCTTACAAACTTGGGAGCAACAGCGGGTAAGCCCGCTAAACATACACACCCGCTCTGCTAACTCCAGTAGAAATCTCAATAACCCGGTGAAGGGCAGACTTGTAATATTCTACCGTGCAAGGCTTGAATTCCACACTTGTAACAAATACTATAGGAAATTCGCTATCTGAGGTACAGAGGCCTCCATTGGAGTAATACATAGCTCAGCGCAACAGTCTGCAAAGACCCTCCACTTAGATTCATATCATCTTAAAGTAGATCCCTAGAGGATCGAACCATCCGAGTCGCCTGCCAGGCCAAGGTCTTCTAAAGCGTGAACCTCGCTCTCAGGGCAACTTACTGCGCCCTAGTAAGCCCCTGACAACTAGCTGACACCAATCCATGTAGGAGTATATGGCTACTGACTGCCAACACACCTCCTCCAAGGCCGAAGCCTTGCGGAAGCTCAAGGCCAGTGACGCAGGGTTAAAGGGCCTGTCTGCCCAAATATCCCAAAGAGAATTCTCCACCCTGGAATCCCTGACCAACGCGTGCTATGCATGGCGTAATTTACACCCCCTTCCCACTCACACTCTTTCAATGTATACAAATAGGAATGCTGAAAATGTCTACAGATACTGGAACAGTCGGAATGTTGATACAGTTTGAAGAAATCCAATACTTCCGTGTCTATGCTTATACAAGACTTATTTTATACAATCTACACAATTTCTTCAAAATCGAACACTGTCATCTTGTAGCATCTGCCCATGGTCGGTGGAGGTGCTTAAACCTGTTGGTGCCAAAGGGTTTGTCGTTGAAGGTCACTACAATTGAAAGAGTTCGTGTAATAGCATGTAGATACCGTTTTCATAAATAATGTGTGTGGCAATTGAGATGATGCAATACTTGTTCTACGTTTTGTCTAACAGAGATTTCTGGGGTAACGACGAACTGGATATGGTTGATTGATTGCTTCATTGGGGTTTAACGCCGTATTCAGGGGTATTTCACCTATATGACGGTGTGCCAGCCCCATGGGTGGAGAAAAGCACCGTTCACGTTACTGGCAACATGACAGACGAGACAGAAAAAGGGACCAAAAAACGACAACACAAACAAATCTTCTTCCTGATGCCTCTTAGTTTCCAGAGCACCAGGGCACCACGAAGCTCCCGTCCAACCATTCACCCACCTACTATCATCGAAACTGGCAACATAAAATACGAGAGAGGACAAGGACTGGAAGAATAAGATAAAAGAAAAGAAAGCATAACACCACTTGAACAGAACAAAAAAGTACTTTCTGTGACTCGCTTAGCACAGAAAGCAACAAGGGCATCAGGGAGCTGTTGCCCACCCAACTGGACATATGGAGGTATATATTTGAGCCCTTATTAAGGTCCTTGAAGTCTACGGCGAGGAAATAAACCGGAGGGATTAATGGTTACAATTAAACACGATAATGAAGCAAATCCGTTGTACTGGTGCCGGCATTATGTGCCGGGTGGTAGCAGAATAAACAACACAAATACATAATGTAACCTGCATAATTCACATCAGCACGAGTTTGAGGTGTCTGGATGATTTAGGTTTTACACTACATGAAAAGTTTAGTAAATCTGATTACTGATTTCATTGTGTTACATGGGGTTGGTGAGAGCTCTCGGAGCTATATGGCAACACGAAGCCGCTTTGTTTGGGTGTTTTTCACTGTTGGTTTGCACCTTTAGTCTTTTTGCGACTGGTCCCCTACATATGGTCGGAACTATCACCAACGCGCGATGAAACAGTACAAAGTAACACATTCGGAAAGAAGAACGACGAGAGTAACACATATTTATTGTTTGTTTATATGGGGTTTTAGTTTGTTTTACTCAAAAACTTAGTTCGTTTTACCCAAAGTTCTTTTCCGACTCCTAAGTTAACAAGGCATCGGGAAGCTCCCAGCAACCACCCGCCACATTTGTTTGGCACTAGCGTAATGTGTTGAGTATTCTCCACCACAACGAAACACGTATACCGGTACCTTTCATTATCTCCTAATTAGGAGATAAACAAAGTCCTAATTAGGAGATAATGAGTCCTAATTAGGAGATGATAAGTCATAATTAGGAGATAATAAGTCATACTTATGAGATAGCAAGTCCTAATAAGGAGATAACAAGTCCTAATTAAGACATAATAAGTCCTAATTAGGACTTGTTATCTCCTAATTAGGACTTGTTATCTCATAAGTATGACTTATTATCTCCTAATTATGACTTATTATCTCCTAATTAGGACTCATACGTATTTCCTAATTAGGACTTATTATCTCCTAATTAAGACATAATAAGTCCTAATTAGGAAATACGTATCTCCTAATTAGGACATAATTTATCTCTTAATTAGGAGATAATTTATCTCCTAATTAGGACTTATTATCTCCTTATTCGGACTTAATATCTAATTAGGAGATAAAATGCATTTTTTCCCACACTGTGGCCCCAATACGCTGCCGTAGAAAATCTAGATAGTATACGTATTGTTTACAAAATGTACTTAATTATGACGCAATATAACAAGCATTGCAAGATCTAAGGTTTATTGTAACTCTTCTGTGAAATCCGTACTAAAAAAAAGAAGGGAAACCTGTTTTGCATAAAATCGTCAACAAATGTAAAGAAAATTGATAGGAAGATGCCCAATCTGAATAAAATCATATCTATATTAGCTCCCCGGTATTGTATTGTCGCAATGTAGATCTAACAACATACTGTATCAAACAGTGTTCACTGACATCGCGACAATAAAATACCGGGGAGCAAAATGTAGATCTGATTTTAATCAGACTGGGAAGATGCCCCATGAAAGAACCTTATTATCCGTCAACCAAATTCCTGACGTTTTGATTGGTCAATTTGCCATGGGTGAAATTCCCGTACAAATGAAAATTGAGATGAAAATTCTAAAGGGTAATAAAAATAATGACGTCATAATCAACAAAGTCATTTTTAGAACACCGAAGACGAGGAAAATGTAATGTGACGTCATGACGTTACATCGTCACAGCGTTTTAAACCCAGTCCTGCTTCATTTCCTTTACGTCACAGTGTCATTTTTCTTGGCCCAGTTGATCAAAGCTTTGTTGAATTTAAACCATTGTTGTCTGACGTCACGCCACAAAGCAGTTTCTTTGTGCCGGTACAAATTTAACGCTAGGTTATCTTTTGAACAAACCAGCCCCGATTTATCAAATTAATGAGCTAATTGTTGTGCGCCTATTCTGCACTCTGTACGGCTTGACGGATAATAAATTCGTTAAAGACGTTTCTCTCAGGGTGTACGGGATTTTATGACCGTCCTGAAGTCCGTATGCCACTTCGCCTGCGGCTCAGGGCGTACGAGCTTCAGGACGGTCATAAAATCCCGTACACCCTTTGAGAAACGTCAATAACTAATATTAATATTGACGTCACGACGTTCTATGAAAATGTTTGAATGATTAAAAATCTCCGCCGGTATATAACCGGCTTGGTCACAAAAAGGCTCGATTTTATGTAGTGATGTGCATCAAATTGAAGCAAAGTATGCGTTCGTCAATTCACTGTAAGAATACGCACGGCCTACATGACGATGTAATACGACAAAAGAGTAATTCAATTCTTTAAAATCTTTACTATCAAATGTAAATGTGCTTAGATTGATATTCTATTTATTATTTTTGGACAATTCCGTTTTATTTGCAGTTAATGGATCGATTTAAGGTTTTTAAAGCCCACTTGTCAAGGCTATAACGATCTTTCTTATTCATTTGTATTTATAAGGTTCTTTCTAGATGGTGTCAACTCAGGTATACCGTTCCAAAGAATACATTCTGTATGAATAAGTGTTAACTAGCCTACTAAGTGGGGTGATATAGCTAAGCTTATATATTGTTCACTACTATGTTGGGTGATATAGGTAAACCGATATTGAATACTTTTTTCTGCACGTCAGGCCTTCAAAAGTAGGTTATATGAGTATAGCGTAAATGAACTTTGAGATTGCTCTATCGACGTTCTCTATAGCTCGGTGTTTACAATGTCACACGACAAAAGCTTGGTGTTTACAATATCATACGACAAAAGCTCGGTGTTTACAAAATCATACGACAAAAGCTTGGTGTTTACAATATCATACGACAAAAGCTTGGTGTTTACAATATCATACGACAAAAGCTCGGTGTTTACAATATCATACGACAAAAGTTTGGTGTTTGCGATATTATACAACAAGAGTTCGGCGTTTACAATATCATACGACAAAAGCTCGGTGTAAACAATATCACACGACAAAAGCTCAGCGTTTACAATATATCATACGACAAAAGTTTGTTTTTAACAATATTTTACGACAAAAGTTCGGTGTTTACAATAGCATACGACAAAATATCATCGTTTACAATATCATACGACAAAAGGTCGCCGATTACAATATCATACGACAAAAGATCGGAGTTTTCATTGTAAAACGACAAAAGCTCGGTGTTTACTATATTATCCGATAAAATCTCGGTGTAAACAATACCATACGACAAAATCACGGTGTAAACAATATCACACGACATAAGATCGGCGTTTACAATATCATACGACAAAAGCTTGGCGTTTACAATATCAAACGACAAACGCACGGCGTTTACAATATCATACGACAAAAGCCGTATACAGTGTTATATGAATTCTAAATTCAAAGGTCGTATACAATATTTTACGTCACTACAAGTTAATAAAAGCTACATGAATTGCTTACTTAGCCCAGAGAGTACCTAGGCCCTATAGAGAATCCTATAACATGCCAGCCCGTGCAGAGAGGGTGAATTTAACAAGTTCGCATTGCGAGACATATGATACCCGATGACCTGCAGCAAATACGAATCATGTGGCTGCAGACCTTGAGGGGAGCTTTATTAACATATGCCCCAAAGCCTTAGCAATTGTGAGGGAAGTTTTATTAACATATGCCCCAAAGCCTTAGCAATTGTGAGGGAAGTTTTATTAACATATGCCTCAAAGCCTTAGCAATTGTGAGGGAAGTTTTATTAACATATGCCTCAAAGTCTTAGCAATTGTGCTGTGTGCATTTATAAACTGGCTTTTTAAAAAGATGAAGATAAAACTGAAAATTCCGTTTACCGCGGAGTAAAAATAAAGAATAATCTTGAACATATAAATATAACTATTATAGCTCTGACAACTTTCCAACCATGGAAACAGTCTTATCTGGCAGTTGAAAGCAGCATATAATAATCAATTGACTTGTCAGCCATATTGTAATTTTGTAGTAGGTAGTACTTAATGGTTAAACAAATACAATAAATACCATAGCATATAGGCTTAAAACGCAGACTAGAACTTTGGGGGTAAATAGACGCCAACTCGAGCTTTCCGTTTCATGCTCTACTTCCCAGGCGAGTAGGCCCATTTTACGGACTAGCATTTTCCTCGGAAAACTGTGAATGTTAGTCGCAGAATCCACGTTACTATCTCCATTTAAACATTTCTGAAATCTACCGGATAATAATTGTTAGTATCAGATAGATTTCAGAAATATTAAAATGGAGATAATAACAGTGATTCTGCCAATGTGTATAGTTTGTCAAAATAGAATGTCAATCTAACTACAATTACGTTTGAGTGATAGTAAAAATTACAGAATTACATTGCTTTATCGTAGTACAACATCATGTAGGTCGAGAGTATTCATACATCTACAATTCGCCGAACGACGACGCATAATTTACGTCAATTGACTGAAAATCACTACATAAAATGGGGCCTCTAAATGACCAAGCCGGTTATATACCGGTAAAGGTTTTATTCAAATGCCAAATTGTTTGAGCTACCTCCACTGTACTTGTATCTAACGCTGTACTTGTACATGTTTATATTTTAGTGGATATAGTACTGTAGAACACTTCAAATAGCCTAACCATTATTGGAGCTGGTATTATTATTGTTAATACTGCCTTTTTACTTCCTTTCCTACCTTGCCATAACTGACAGTGGAAAGCTGAGTTTCTCTCGTCCTAATGTAGAATTGCGAGCATGTACCCAGCCAATCAGAAGATACATGTAGATTTCATAGGCGCCTTTCAACCACAAACAAAGGTCACGTGATGCAAAATGCTGTTCTAGCGATGACATCAAAGAAGTCAAAACGGTATGATAAGTAGCTAGGATAAACTAAATAAACCATCGTCGTTTCTCTTGTTGCAAAAATAAGTAAACCATATACGCGTACACAATTTATTTCGAACAGAATAAGCCTACTCGCTGTGGTTATTTCGAACAGAAAACATCTACTCGCTGTGCTTATTTCGAACAGAATACACCTACTCACGAGAACACACTTACTGTTGAATATCTGTTGTATGGATCTATGCATCTTTCTGCTGAAACAAACCCTAATATTTTGATTAATGTCTAAGAAATACCTGATCAAAAGCGAACGCTTTGGTAAGGTTTAAATTGTTCTGTAAATTGTGATATATATTATATCATGATACTCTTAAAGGCCCACTAACCGCTAAATGAGTTAAAACTATTTATAAAAGGAAAATAGGCGAGTTTCTGTATTCCCAGACAGAAAAAGCTATGATCTTTCCATTTTTTCCATAAACTGAAAGCTTTGATTTCGTATTTTTCTTTAAAATCAAAGTTTAAGTTTATATTTTTAGACGTTCACTACAAAATAAAGCAGGCAGTTATAGTATGTGTTGTTGTTGTTGCAGTCTACGATGACTAAGTAAAGTGATATATATAGTTGGTCTCTGACAACGCTTAGCGACAAATTACAACGACGGGAAGCATTCCATTATATATTTTAGGTAACGATGGGTCATTTCAGTGATAAATTGTGTGCTTAAATTTTTTCAGCTGTTATCACGTTTACCGGTTTGTGAGGCTTTAGATATGGACAACTTGTATGTACAGACAGTAACTGTGCTGTGCAGCTTCTTATTATATATAATATATATAATGATTACATTGTATAATGATGTGCAATTATACTTTATCCACCATTTACCACTTCCCTTCCGTATTTTGCACATTGCATTGTCTTAAAACGCAAGACTAGTTTGGGTGAAAATAGTCATTATTATAAAAAAAATGTACATACACTAGTTTGTAAAGACATCTTTGTATTCGCAATTGGAGCCACAAGACATATATCATTATAGCATTCTTTTCTGTAAATATAAAAAAGTATGCATAGTTATTTAATTTAATCTTAAAAGCCCACTAACCGCTAAACGGGTAAAACTATTTATAAAAGGAAAATCGTATTTTTCCAGGACAGAAAAAGTTATGAATTTTCCATTTTCACAATAAACTGAAAGTTTTGATTTCTTATTTTTCTTTAAAATCAAAGTTTAAGTTTGCATTTTGAGACGGCAAACATTCCATTATATATTTTATGTAACGATGGGTCATTTAAGAGATAAATTGTGTGCTTAACATTTTTTCAGCTATTATCACGTTTGCCGCTTAGTTTAACAATTTATGCATTTGCACAAAAGAATTATTTTCTGTTGTGACGACAAAATATCATTTGTCACTCTGACGTAATCAGATGTTCACTTATACAATCTATGTGGGTTAAATAGCTGTATTAGCTGGGAAATATCTAAACACATGTACTGATCTCTGTATATGGACTATGTCTGAAATAAAGTATTATTATTATATTATTTGTAAACGCCCTTACACGTATATGCATATGCATTTTATATAAATACACAAGTTTGTAATTCCTTAGAGCTACACTGTCACATTTTGCATAGGCATGGACTTTTTGCACCGTATTTATATTCTGATGAACTATTTATGACAGTGTAACATTTAGTTTAATTATCTGTGTTAATTTGTCTTCGGGAGATGTTTATATAGTTTGAAACCTATCGTCAATCCTTTACTTCAATAAAATATTGTTTAAGCAAACTCGTTGTGCTTATTTCATGACTGGCAAAAGATGTAATAATCATGATATGCTCTAATAACACTGTCTACGCGTCCTGCAACCGCGGCTGACCTTTTGAATACAAATTACCAGGCGCTATTATTCTTGATGAAGGCCAGCTATGACAATTCGATATTAAGAACTATTTGGAAACTCGCCTTCTAAATTTGAGATAATTCATTGGTTTTTAATTCCATCGGCATCCCTGCGTCAGTGTGATTTATTGTTCTAAGAAACGCAGTTGTGCGAATGAAACCACAATAAGTGGCAAGTGATGTAAACATTTGTAGAGCCCGAGGTCATATCTCATTTTTGACACGTAAAAAGATGAATGTGAACGCTTAAACAATTATAGTGTTTGTTAACAAGATTACACAAATAACTAATGGTGTTTTTTTGGCGCGTAAACAGAGTAATATAAATAAATGAACACACCAATTAGTGCGTTCGTTGTCAAGGTAACCTATGCAAACAAATTATCAACTTTGTACGAACTTATTAATTTTGTATGATTGGGGCTGTAAACAACCAAACTTCCACCCTCAAGTACTGTACCATCCATCTTCCCACAACAAGGATCAATACGTATCAGTTCAGACTGATACGGGTTAACCCTTGCTCTCACAAGCCCGTATTTTCGTGCTAATTTTTCATTGGATAAAAGCAGTAGTGAGTTACCCAAACAGAGGGCTGTTTACAAAACACTTCTGTTATGTCATTTTATATGACTCGCAGTTTTTATTTTTTTAGTCATGGGTGCAAATTGTGTACGCTTATATGGTTCACTTATTTTCGCAACAAGAGAATCGACGATAGTTTATTTATTAGGATTC
>JAVFBY010213102.1:0-10917 GCA_034781015.1 Tonicella lineata | reverse complement strand
AAGCTACATACAAAGTTTGAACTTAATCGGACAATTTGTTTTCAAGTTATCGTGTTCACAAGCTATGCCGGACGGACGAACGCCTAGCATTTCCAAGTCCCCTCCCACTAAAGTGGTGGGGGACAATAAAAATCATGTCTGCTCAAAGCGCAATTAAATTTAATCCTAGATTAGATGAAGTCACGCAATGTTGAAGGTCTATCTTTAATCCTAGATTAGTGATTTAATCTACTATTAGTGCTGATAGTGGTTTTGAGCAACCCGCCCCTGCACTACAGGTTATAAGGTTAGTTTGATTGTTTGAGGTTTAAGGCCATACTTCTATATTTTACTGGTAAGACGGCATGCCAGCCCAATGAGTGAAAGAAATCCCCCTGGACATGGCAATCAGGCAAAACAAAAAACAGGATGCAGTACATGGTGTTAATGTATAGTGAAAGATGCTACAACAGACCAGCTTCGGGTGCCCCTTAGCCCAGTAAGAGCCCCAGGGTGCAGGAAGCTCTAATCAACCACCCGCTTATTAAGCTAAATGCATATTACATAATCAGATGATATTTATCCACAGAGAGCCATTGAAGATTATTATATAAGTTATAAATACCTCCCCCCTCAGATTGGTTAAATCGTTGTCACGTGGCTATTACGCATCACAGCAAATTGACTACATTTTGACACAGAACAAGTCTTTATTTAGCCGCAGAGAGATATTCACACGATTTCTGTGGAAAAATCCATTGTATATTTTGGTTCTAAAAGTGTTCGTTAATGTATGACGTCATATAAGCGACATCATCGGTAGACCGTCAAAAATGGCGAGAAATATTCTGCTGATCAAATGTCTTGTAAATTTCTCATATAACAAAACACTTATTAACTTTTTACATGGTGATTTCCTGTCGATATTGACCCAAAAAAATATATTGAGCTGGGCTGACGCCTTGGTCCATATATTTCCTTTGAGTCAATATCACAGCCAAATAACCTTGTAAAAAGTCCATAACTGTATAATTATTAATCAGTCGGAGACTGGTCACATCAGTGGAGTCCTTCTTGACTGTTTGTCTTAATAATTAACTAATCTCGGAAACTATTTATGTCCCATCTAGAAAAAAACTTAAAGGAATATAGTTAAGATTGTTGTCAGTTTTCAGCAGAAAATTTTTATTGCAGTTTCTTGAGAAATACTCACTGAACTGAGGTGTAGCGTCAGACTCTGCCCTCATGATCACCATGATCACAGCATCTGCATACATGTCCGTTACAGGGTTCGCTATCCACTGAAATAAATAACAAACTATCATTGGATTTGAAATTTCTTTAGGTTATGTACTGAAACCATTTAGTGTTAATTAAGTGTAACTTTATCTTTATATAATGTAGTGATGTTTTGTCGTTTATAAAAAGATAAAGTGTTGTTAGCGGCTTCCCTGTACCTATCTTCTTTAGACAAGAGTTTTATTCCGAGGTATATATTCTTCATTACAATCCATTGTCGCATCCTGCACCTCAAACTGGAATATACAGCTACGGTTTTGATTGGCCGTGTAGGAACTTCCACACAGACCGTCTGGCGGCGCCTTACTAACAGGCTTTGTTGATGCACAGGCCATTGTAGTGATGATCTATTGGGTTGAGAAGACTGTACATTTCACAACACATTTATCCAGCTCATATAGTTAAGTGATACAGATGCCTGTGAGAAAAGTTTAGATGACGTAATGTTGGATTTATACTGTTTGTAAGTTCTCTTCTGATTGGCGAAGTTGTAAATTGTGGTTATAGATATACGATCTGTCAAGGGATTGTAATGCAGAGTTGTGTGGAATAAAACCCTTGGCTAGCAAAGACGCCTTGTACCAGTGCGGCTTACTTTTGAAATGTATATAATCTTTAATAAGTAATGAATATCTTAATTTGTTTATGTTACTGTGTGTTTGACTGCTTGGACTTAATGCTGTGCTCAGGGGTATTTCACCAATATGACAAGTTGCCAGCAACATCAAAGACAGGACAACAAATCACCTTCCTGATGCCCCTTAACTGAGAGAACCAGGGCATCAGGAAGCTCCAGTCTACCCAAATTAAAGATGTAAATTAAATATGTAAATTAAATAAGCATGCAGCTACTCAGATTCAAACTCTGGTCTTCTTACACAGCCTAACAAATGTATTATTGATACGGTTGGTGAGCACAGAATGTATTTATTAGTTTCTTTAATGGCGAAAAATTGGAGGTGTTTAATCTGCTGTACAATTAAAGACGAATCAATTTGATCATGAAACCTACCTCCACGACAGCCATTCGATTCTCAACAGTGACAGTGATAGAGTTGAAGAGGATGAAGGCTTTCTTGTCGCCACTGTCAATCTGATCCACATCCCCTGCTAGCTGACTCAGGTAATAACGGAGAAGATGAGCGGTGCCCGTATACCCAACACTTAATCTCTGTGTTACAGTACTCATAGCTAGATCTGTGTAGTCTAGAGAGGAGAGAGAAAAGATTGAGTATTTCTTAATCAATATAACCCACACTTAATCTCTGTGTCACAGTTCTCATTGCCTTGGCCTAAATTCACAAAGCGATCTTAGCTTATGTTGAATGTAATAAGGTTTATCGCTGATAAGGTTTGTTTGTTTGATAGATGTTTAACGTCGTACTCAGGGGTATTTCACCTATATGACGACGGCGCTGATAAGGTAAGGAATCTTCTATACCCGTCTAGTCATGAATGCCTTTGTGTATCCTCTCAGCATGGTTTATCTTTGTTATGTTGTTGTTTTGTTGAAGATGAAGATGCATCCACAGGGAGACGAGCAATCAGTCTGGTACCTTGCCTTCTCAGCGATTTTGAACGTCACTTCCGGCTTTAAAATGAACTGATTAACGGCTATGCTTTATTGGTTCCCAATGTCACACGCTGCAAGCAGCAATGTCTTTCAAAATAAGCGTTAAAAATAAAAAGTTTAGGTTAAAAAATGATGGACCTGTCCTTTAACTGGCAACACAAGTGATTTATCTCCCTTTTGTTGAACAATAGCAGTACAATTCCAGATAGTACTTGGCTGGGCTCAAAATATGCCACCTAGCATTGTTGTTCATTCACACCTCCAGCACAGAAGGGCAGTAGCAATCCAGACGGAGACAAAGCACTTTCAGGAAGGAGCAATACTTTCAGCACTGGTCATCATGATGTAAAAGAATGACTTTGGCTCAGATCGTTTTTTGAAAGTGGACCCAGATCTCTGTCATCTGGTTAGAAATTTCATTCAAACACCAAGTTTCAACTTTAGGAATTTAATATCTGGCTACCATTATGTTCATTCTACTAAGCCCCAAACTGACACACCTGAAATAATCCAGGTAAACCTACAAAATCAGTCGTTTAATATTTTATAAATGCAGACAAAGATAATTTGACATGCCTCCACCGGGGATTTGATAATATACACCTAGAATAGGTAACAGGAACAGATAAAGAATGTGCGAGTCTTAGTAGGTACACCATTCGTTCTACTACGTAAACGTGACACCAGATCTCTGTAAGTGACATTGTTCCTACTTGTAATCAATGGAGATAATGTTCCTTCTCTGAATTTTCTCCAGGTAAGCTTGACATTGCTTCTCGAGGTGGGACTATCAAGCACTATTTATATCACATTGCTACTCTGTACTTGTCGCAATTAATTATCTGCTAATCACATCTGGTCACTACTGATTTTGTTGTAAAACCCTTTGTTTCAGGAAAGGGCCCTTTCCCTGGTGTAATTGACATGTTTGGCACTGCTGGGGGTCTGTTGGAGTTCCGGGCCTCACTACTGGCGTCGCGAGGTTTTACCACCTTGGCACTTTCATATTTTAATTATAAAGACTTACCTAAGACTCTAGAACACGTCAGTGTGGATTACTTCCTGGTATATAATACTTCAATTTATAAACAAAGCTACATGAGTAGAGTTTCTGAGAATTTTTTTTCTTCAATGAATAGTTAACTTAATGAATAAATGAATTTTTAAATTTATTAAATAAATTAAAGTTAAATAGGTAGGGTAAATAATAAGGCTATATCTTTGAATAGTTAAGTAAATATCTATTAAATAAACGGCTAAATGGATGAATGATTGGTTAAGTCAGTGAACCAACGGTTACTGGTTTAGTTACGTTACCCTGCCGTGTAAGTCGACGTCAATTATTTTTAGTTCTTTAATAAGGGTGTTACCCATTAACGTAACATTTACAATGACGGTGATACGTTTTACATGGTCATATACAAAGTCAGTGAATTATAATGGGAACTACCTACCAGTCCGAAGGTTCACTGGTCCGAAGGTTCACTAGTTCTTCAGACTAGTAGGCTAAACCTTCGGAGCAGTGAACCTTCGGACTAATGAACCCTTTCCAATTAAAGTCAATCATTATTGTTGCTTCTAACAGAAGGCATATAGACACCGTATTTGTGTCAATTGTGTAAATACTTCGATTATGCAATCATTGTGACTTTATTTTTAAACCTGGGATTCATTTTTTAAACATTTTTTTTAACTACTAAGGAAGCTGCAGATTGGTTTTCTACTCAACCGGAAGTTCAACCTGGTGGCATTGGAGTAGGGGGTGTATCTAAAGGGGGAGAACTCGCTCTGCTCCTGTCTACTTATAGCGATAAGGTATAACTGAATGTTACAAAATGTATTTAAATAACATTTGTCAGCTATATGATTTATAGGACAACTTAAAAAAAATGTATAATGTCCTGAATAAAAAGCTACCTTAATAACGAAGGAAAAAAGGACTTTATTTGCAGATCGTTAACAAAAAGTCGTCCTGATAGTTGTACTGGATTCAAATCGGCTATACGCTAGATGTATGTGCATTTAGAGTTTTTCTCCTAGCTCTGATGCAGAGGCGCTTAATAAGCATCTATAATACAGACATTTAAAAGCTTTTGTTTTTGAGTAAGCCGCAGATCCAAACAAGCACTAGTTCACAATCAAAATTTTCTTTTCCCTTGCATAGATTTCCGCTTGTGTGAATATTACTGGTCCTCCACATAGCACTACCTTCTCCATGAAGTTCGGGGACTCCTACATAACGGGTTGCAAGTAAGTCATCGTGCGTCTTGAGTTTTTTTAAAATTGTTTAAGCAGATTTTATTATAATATATATATCATACTAAATGCATTTTTTTTATTCGCCAGTCAGTCATTTGTACTTTTTTTTTGTTCTCTCTTTTTTGTTCTCTCTTTTTTGCATAATTTTCGCAACTTATGCAGCAAAAAACAAAAAAACTGTAAATAATTTACTTTATACCGGTGTGTTTATATTCAAGCTATTTAATTTCACACCTCTGAACCAAAATATTAATTCTGCCTTGAAAAATAAAAATTATTTATGAAGAGTGTGGCTCATTAGCGGTCATTTTCGCCACGTATACAATAGTCCGATGTTCATCGATGTTTTAGTCCTTCAGTTTACGATGTAGTTATATTTGTAGCATAGCCTACAATTGATTGAAGTTGTTCTAGCTTTCTTTTGCACATTAAAACCCAATATGAATTCAAAATATTTCACGCGGTACTCAGGAGTATTTCACCTATATAACGACACCCAATATAAGAGAAGGGGAAAAGTGACCAAATTGTTTTAGGTCGTCCTGGTTGTTAACTGTTGTGACTCTAATATTGGGCTCGTGCAACTGACTGACAAGTGGTTGTACTTTTTAGTCCAAATTCCACAATATTTTCAAGTCTTTTGTGATTATTAGAACGAATCTATATGATGGTAGAATTGATCATGATGAAATTATTACTGAATTCAAAGTAAAACAGCTTGCCAAAAAAATGCCAGTTCTATTGCCATTGTTTTAGGTTTGATCACGAGAGATTGCTAGTAACCAACGAAGGAATCCGATTGACTGAAGCCTTTCCTTATGAACCCAAAGACGTATTTCCTGTGAGTATAGATCTAGGACTTTATAAACAGCAGTGTGTAGTTGGTAGGAGCTTGCTGTGCCTTGAACTTAGGTGCAGCGCTACATCGATTGGTTGTGGTGTCGTGCTTTTAATAAATTTGCGAACTTTGCCGTATTGACCAAACTGTGCTTGTCTTATATCTTTGTTTTGTTTGTTGCCAGCGGCGTTCCTTCAAATATGAGGTTAGGTTGGTCATTGGCTAAAAGGGGGGTAACTAACAGCTAGTGCCACTCATATGGCATTGGCTAACGATGGAGTTCAATTGGATATTCATACCATGCTATTGTTAGTCAATGGCAAAGGTGGCATTGTCGATTATATGAGTTACATATTTATCATCCTTTTAAGCAACTGCATGGCCTACCCTAGATGTACAACTTTCATCTCCGATGAAAAAAATAATATGCCTGGGTGTCATCGAATATAAAATTTGGTTGAATTTAGCCTATAGCCTGGTTATTAAACCTCTAGACTTCATGCCTTGCTTCTCAGTTTTACTCTCAGATTCTTGCTAAATGTTGAAAAGGTCCAACTACCATTCGCTGATCTGTGTATTTAAACCCGCCGTGTCAAATGATAGCGAGTCAAGTTATATATAGGTCATTGGGAGGAATCTTCGTTTGATCTGCAGAAGGATGACATCAGGACGTTAAAGCTAATTACCAGGCATATGGAATAATAAAAAGCTTTAATCGGCCTGAGTTTCAGGACCAGGCCTACCCCATTGAATTGACATACGGTTGAATTAAGATGAAGGCGTAAAACCCTAATAAAAGAAAATCCAATCCTGTGAGTAGATCTGGGACTTCTAATATAATGGAAAATTAAACAATACATTGGTAAGGTCAAATTTCATAACGGTTTAAGTATTTATGCTTCTTGATTGTCTTGCATGAAGGTATCATAGTATTCTAAATGCCGTTAACAGCTTATATGTTAACTGCTCTTATTATAATTCAAGCTAGCGCGTTTATTGTAGCATTATTTACTTTTGACTGTTAGACAAAGTTGAGACAGCATTATGTCGCCTAGAGTTGTTCCCCCTGAATCAAGTATCACGTGTGGCTAATTTTAAAAAGTTCCGCAATGCGGTATTTTTCAAAGCACGTGATCTGTTACCAGTCCTATGACTGGCTAGTTGTTAGTGGACACAAGCCACGACAAGTGCTGTCATCATTCGCGCGTTTACCTCGCACAGAGAAGGGCATGTGTTAGAGCTGTCGCAAATAATTTTAACAAATTAGCTTATTTTGTTTATTCGTGTGTTAATACTTAAGTACCAATTTTTCGATTTCAATCTTGTGACTTACGGATCTAGTTTCTCCTAAGCGGAATTCAGTATGCCGAGGCGTTCGGATAGGAAGAAACGTACCACCAGCCGGGCACAAGGAGCCGCCGAGGCCAGTACAAGTACCGGTACCAGTACGAAGAAAAGGAAAGTGACTAGGAAACCAGCGGCGAAGGTGTCAGAAACTACATTGAGGAATTTACCTGTAGCTGAGACAGAGAACTCACCTAGGGGTATCGAAGGTAGGCCTGACCATTCATTTCCCGTCTTCCCCATTTTCCCAGAAGGAAATAGGCCTATATCATTTACGAATTTAGCCGAATCCAATGATAGGGATATTGGGGGCCTATCGGGTATGCAAGGGAGCCTTAGTTTGTCGGGGACACAGCCGATGATTTACAGTAGCCCTCAGGCTGTTGCCGAGGGACAGGGTAGCGCGATTCCGTTGTCGGTACCATCCCTACCGGATAATGGTATTTTCACCCCAAGTCCGTTAATAAGCGTGTGTGATGATCTAGATAATCACGTTTCTTTACAAGTGAAGAACAAAATTTGGTCATCCGAGTACGTCGATTTAGCCTTGCTATTAAAATCTAATCAGGCTCCCGGAGACCAGCTGTGTACCATCTCCCTAACCGGTAATCCTGGCGAACAATTGTTTTTCAAACCTAAAAGTAATTTAAGGAAAATAGAAAC
The DNA here is from genome assembly GCA_034781015.1 of Tonicella lineata. Classification (NCBI taxonomy): domain Eukaryota; kingdom Metazoa; phylum Mollusca; class Polyplacophora; order Chitonida; family Mopaliidae; genus Tonicella; species Tonicella lineata. The sequence goes on along the minus strand of JAVFBY010213102.1, from coordinate 2,962 downwards.
AATAGAGTCCTGGACAAATGCCTTCCTAATTTTTGCCAGCATTTACCTGCAGCGACATCCTCAAAAGGCCCGACAGATGCTCAAATATATGAGCTTAATTCGCATGCTTTCGTCTAAATTAGGCGGATCGGCTTGGCGCAATTATGATGAGCAATTTCGGCTTAGGGTGGCGAGAATGCCAAATTTGTTGTGGTCTGTTATAGACACAGAATTGTGGATGTTTGCTATGCTACAAAAAGGGGCGGGGCAACTAGGCACATTTGGCAGTCCCGTTGACTATCAAAGAGGGAGTAAATCAGGCAATCACAAGCCGCGCCCTTCCGGGTTTTGTTGGGACTTTAACTCCGGTAGTTGCACTAGGAGGGTGTGCAGGTTTAAGCACAAATGTGACAAATGTGGCGCGTCTCACTCGGGTAACTTATGTACCGCGTCAAAAAACATGGAGAGGGGGCCAAAGGCCCCACAGAGCAAGCAGTAGTCCGATTTTATTCTAGTACCGCCGTAACCGGTAATTCAAACGATAAGTATGTTGAGTTAGACAACTCGCATTTGCTTTTAGCGCGGACACCCGTTCGTTTGCATAGGATCGTGGTTTGGCTTACAAATTATCCAAAACTTGAAGATAAACAAAAACTAATAGAGGGCTTTACCAATGGTTTCCCTCTTCAATATAGTGGCCCTCGTCTGCCAACCGAGGCAAATAATTTGCTGTCCGCAAAAACAAACGAAAATATCGTAGAAGAAAAGCTAGAAAAAGAAATAGAGCTAGGTAGAATAGCCGGCCCCTTTTTACATCGCCCAATCTCGAGTTTACGCGTATCACCGCTAGGCCTGGTCCCCAAGAAAACAGCAGGCGAGTACCGTTTAATTCATCATCTCTCTTATCCTGAAGGTGATTCCGTTAACGATTACATAGACCCAAATTCTTGTTCCGTAACTTACTCAAAGATCGACGATGCGGCGGAAATTATCCAGTCACTGGGTCGGGGGGCCTTTTTGGCAAAGGCAGACATACAGTCAGCATTTCGGCTAATTCCAGTTCGGCCGGGCGATTTCGATCAATTGGGTTTTAAATTTAGAGGAAAATACTATTTTGATAAGTGCTTGCCATTTGGGTGCTCTATTAGCTGCTCCACTTTTGAAACATTTAGCACGTTTTTGGAATGGTGCGTTAAGCAAGTCACCGGTTTGCAAAACGTCATTCACTACCTAGACGATTATTTTTTCGCGGGTCAACCTAACAGCGCCGAATGTATGGAACAATTGCAAGCCTTCTATCAAATATGCCACGACATTGGTGTACCCATAGCCCTTGACAAATGCGCTAATCCATGTACTAAGCTCATTTACCTTGGGCTGGAGCTTGACTCCACCGAAATGAGCATAAGTCTGCCAGTTGCTAAATTACAACAGCTCAACGAGAAGCTTGTCGCTGTACTCGCTTTGGAAAAAATCACCCTAAAAGAATTGCAGTCCTTAATTGGTCTCTTAACATTTGCCTGTAAGGCAGTGCGGCCGGGGCGAGCCTTTTGTAGGCGGCTCATAGACGCAACCATAGGTATAAAACAACCATATCACTTAATTAGAGTAAATCAAGCCATGAAAGACGATTTACGAATGTGGTCTGAATTTCTCCTGACGTGTAACGGCACTATTTTCTTTCTCGAGCAACACTGGGTTACAAATCGAACGTTAGAACTTTTTACAGACTCATCGGGCAGCCTCGGTATGGGTGCTTATTACAACGGGCACTGGGCCTGGTCGGCCTGGCCAAAAGAATGGCATGACTTAGGGTTGACAAAGGATATAACATTCCTTGAGTTATTTCCGATTGTGGTGGCTGTTTCAATTTGGGGAAACAGTTTACAAAATAAAAAAATATTATTTCGGTCAGATAATCAGGCCGTAGTAGCTATCGTAAATAAACAATCTTGTAAGTCTAGTCAGGTTATGAAATTAGTAAGATTATTGGTCTTGTCCTGTTTGAAAAATAACATTTTATTTAAAGCCCAACATATCCCAGGCATTGATAACGGTATAGCTGATGCTATTTCGCGTTTTCAGTGGGACAGATTCCACCGACTAGCACCACAGGCGGACACCTACCCAACACCGATAACAGAACATCTTTGGCAACTACCTTGATGGGTGAGGCAAACCGGTTATTGTTGTCGTCTCTTTCAAATGCGACTTGGCGTGCTTATCGTGCAGGCATCAATTCATATAAGAATTTTATTAATCACACTGGATTAACAGAGTCATGGCCTGTCCCACTTAAACATTTAGTGCTATACATTGGACACTTGTCACAACGTGGTCTAGCTGCATCGACAGCCGGAACCTACATAGCGGGTATAAGCTTCTTTCACAAAATTAATGGAATGACGGATCCAACTCAAAATTTCATAGTTCGTAAACTTTTAGAAGGAATGAAGCGAGGTAATTCCAGGTCTGACAGTCGAGCTCCCATTACCATAGAATTGCTGCGAAAAATGTTAGGTGCACTGCACAGAGTTTGTAGCTCTTATTACGAAGCCTGTATGTATCGAGCAGCATTTATCTTGGCATTTAAAGCCTTCCTTAGAGTGGGGGAGTTCACTGCCTATTCACGAAAAGAACACAGCGGGCGCTGTTTAAGTACGTCTGATATAAGTATTTCGGAAAAAGGCGACACTTTGTATCTTCGCATCCGATTTTCTAAAACTGACCAACTGGGTGAGGGTGCTACAATTGTTTTAACTAGAACCGGCAGCGACCTTTGTCCAGTGCAAGCCGTCACCGATTATTTTTCCGTTAGAAAGGACTTAGCGTGTCCGCACTTTTTCTGTCATTTTGACGGTTCTCCATTAACTAGGTATCAATTTTCGTCTTTAATTAATAAATCGTTAACATTTTTAGGCATAAGTACTGAACGGTTTAAAAGTCACAGTTTTAGAATAGGGGCATGTAGCCATGCTGCGGC
>JAVFBY010212991.1:0-10920 GCA_034781015.1 Tonicella lineata | reverse complement strand
AATTAAAAAAAAAAAGATTTATTGACTTATTTTGCATATTTTCTCGATCGAGTATATCTTATACACATACAGAATTTAAAAAAAAAAAAAAAAAAAAAAAAAAAAATATATATATATTTTTATTATTTATTATCCAACTCTTTCAAGCCAGGTGACCGTGGTCTAAAACCTATCATACAGCTACGTCGTTTTGACCGAGTAGCTCACCTGATAATTAAAACGCTGTGAAACTATAATTTCTTACTTAACATGTTTGCTGAGCGTTGGCTGGCCGTGAGATAGCTGTCTCGTGAGCTCGTAAGACATTAATACAGACCCAAACTCGACTTGTGAAGGGAAATATTTCCAGTTATTCCCAACAATCAACCAGCTGAAGTTTGGTTTGTTTTGACGAAAGATGTATTACCACAATGCCCTTTGAATAAAATGTTTTGTTGGGCAGTTTGATACGTCAACTCACGCAGGATTTTAATTTCAGTTCTTTATTTCAGCTATATGCGTCATAGACAAACCATGACGTCAATTTGTTCAACTCATTTTATGCTGGTCTAAAGTGTGACGCACGCTGCTATTACTGGAACAACCGCGCCTGTTCAACTTCTGTCAAATGTAACATAAGAAATCTCCGCGTGTTCCATTCCCCAAATAGCTTACATTTTTGCGGTGGGGTTTTCTCAAATGCTATTACTATTAATTTAATTCTTTATTTCTTTAAAGAGGATTACACACAGTCCGGGAACAACCAGGTGGTCTCCTAAAAACAACACATGCATAAAAAAAACACCAATAATACGAATTATTTACAATAATCACACTTAATAAATGTTTGTATGTGTTAATGTTTATAGTATTTTGAATGTTATATATGCCACTAGCAAAGTTGAATCTATTGCTAGAAGATATAAACTCAAAAACAGCATGAAATACTAATTTATTATCATCCAATGTGGCATCACTGCTGCATTCTAAAAGAAGCCCACATATGTAATCCGACAGTAAGTCTATCAAAAGTTGAAAGTGAACACCAGGACATAAGATTTACAAGTACTAATTTGGTAAGTAGACCTAGGTCATTTCGTTGGGCAGCATAGGTTGGACAGACAAAATAGAAAAAAAAATGTTTTGGGCCTTCGGGTCTGTAACCACTAACCACACGAATGACAGGGTTTATCATCAACAGTGGTATAATTCGCCAATTGAGCATTCAAATGACTTGTAATTTGGTAATCTCATTCTCGGGAAGATCGCCGCCTCTCGCGGGAAATTCGCTTGGCAAAAAAAAAACAAAAAAAAAACATGATTTTATTTTTTATTTTTATTTTTACAATTTAAAAATTGACTCATCTTTGAAATACAACATTCTATATCTCAATTTTGAGTGAGTCTGTCACAAATGTGTCAAGTAAATATAAAAATGAACAGCAGTTCCGCCTTGGCGATGAGTAATGCGAAAGTAAACTATCAGAAGATCATACCTAAGGTTAAAACTAAAAACACTAAACACTAAAAAGTGGATACATGACATCTACATGTATGGTATAATTATAAATCTTCTTTTTTTAGTATAGACACTAGGCAGTGCCGGGAAATTTTTAACGTTTGATACAAGATTCCCGGGAAGGTTTGCATTTTTTCTTGCCCTGGATATCAGTTACAAATGCTGGCATACATGTACATGTATGTTTAAAGCTGGTGACACACTATGTGAATTTCCTTCGCAGGTGATTTGGCCGAATATTTGCTGCCAAATTTATTCGGGCGACTGGGTGGACACACTAGGCGAATTTTAAGGCGGTTGTTTCGTTAACACGCCTGATGTACTGCGAATGCATTTGGCCGAATCTCAGTGAGATTTGCTGCACTGGACACACTAGGCGAATTTTAAGGCAATTAAAATTCGCATCAAAATTCGCATCAAAATTCGCATAGTGTGTCCACCCCTTTAGAAATATTGATTGTTTCTTTACAAACAGTGAGTTTAGGAATTGCCAAGAAGCCAAGGTTTTATAACACAGTTGAAATGTGCCCTTCTTATACATTCTGACACATTTTATACCCTTCTTATATACATGCATGACATGTAGTGATCCATATTGAAGCAACAGACTTAAAGGAATGTCTCAGCCCTGCATGTGCTTGATGTAAAATCTGTTTTAAAGCCTTTTTTGTAAAAAAATATTATTTTCTCTTTATTTGAGGTAATTTGTTTCCTCTTTTAGGAATTTTATTGTAGAAATGTCAAATTCCATTGAATTATAGCAAATTGATATATAATTAAATTTGGAGCAAATTTCCTACTCCAGTTATTGATCATATCATTTTTTTTATTTTACTGGTTTAATAAAACATTTTCATTTTGTCGAAAAATGTATTTTGTGAAAGTAATTAATATATCCAATATGCAAATTTCATGTTACTTTAATTTGAAATATCTTGACCAAATCCTTGTTATCGGACTGGAGACCTGTATACACCAGAGAAGGAAACCGATCATTTCCTGGATTATTACAAACTGTTGACATTCTTTGTTTAAAACGGCCGCTAAACATACACGGTAAATGCTGTCTGGCAGGCAAAAGAGCTAGCCTATACATTGATCTGCACTTGCTCCACTCTGTAGTAGCATGCTTGTCGACATTCGTTCAGGATCCTGGCGTAATTTGGAAAATCTAAGTCCATATTTATACAGTGATGGAATCATGAATGGGGGAAAAAAAACTCTTGGGCATACAAAGATTTGGCAGCCTTTTTTTTTTATACAGCCCCTGGATTTTAGCCTTTTGTGTTTTGCTGGTCAAAGTTTCATCCATAGAAGCCGATTTAATCCTTGCCTATGTCTCCGTCCCTGGACACTCTCCTTAAAACATGTCAAACTACCAAGATTTCATGTTTTGTTGTCTGTTTTTTTTGTTCAGAATTAAGATCAGAAATGCTTCTGCATATCTTCAATTGATACCTTTAGTCACTTTCATTGTCTTTAATATTTTCTTTTTTACTGATTGTCGGAACTTATCTGTGCCCTGATGCTTTTGAGAGATCAGGATCGAGCTTCAGGAAGCGGATTTGTTGTTTCGTCCAGTTTTAGTGCTGTGTTTGCATGTCCTCTCCTGTTTTTGATGTTATCTTGTTATCCTTCTGTCCTTGTACGGTGTTGTCTTCGTTTATTGCACCTTTACCCCTGACATGAGTGGTTGCCAGTGATATCTAGGGTGGTTTTCTCCACTCATTGGGCTGGCAGGCTGTCATATAGATGAAATACCGCACCCGTGACTGGCATACCTTGTATAAGCAAATCTCATGCAGTTTGTGCAATCTTGATGACAGCTGTGAATTTTTGCGATTCATTGGTCTATTTCGTTTATTAATCCGGTTATTCCATATGAGGAAATAGCTTTTTCAGCATTGATATAGTTGATGTTCCCCCTAAACTAGTGGATCCAGGCCTTGGTTTAGTGATTAGCGTGTTTGACAGATGATTCTATTTCAATGTACCGCACAGGTTCTAATCTCCAAGTGGACCTCCTTACAGTCGATTTCTAAGTGCACCTGTCCCTCGCTATAACGCTGGTATTTGGGGACAAAATATGGACCGTGCTATAGGTGAGGCACTTTATACAGTGAATGGTAACATAGGGTTGATGTTCTAACACACAGACATGGGGGACGCAATCACAACTGTGTTATAACGAAACAATGTAATATAAAGGCGCCTTGTAACGAGGGACAGGTAAGCTCAGGGTCCAACCAGGGTGAGCTTAGGCTGACTAGCCGATACATTGTAGTTAGTATACTATATTATTGTGGCGTCCTGGTGAGATCAACATCTGGTAATTTGTTTTGCCCAGTGATATTCTGAAGGTTGGTTTCTATCATTGCAAAACAGCGAGTCAAAGTGTGCCTTATATATGAGCCAACATTACCGAGCACTAAATAATAACATTTTAATGTTTCTAATCTGCTTGTTATATTTGAAAGAAGCATGTGAAATCTCAAGCAAACAACTGTTTTTGGAACAAAATATGATAATGTTATTATCCAAAATATGTGTAAACATGTATGATCCTATAATTCTTAAAATGGTTACGTTCCAAGAAAAACTTATCGTCCGTGGTTGAAGGCATAGGGTGCTTTGTTAGTTTGGGTAAAGCTGTTAGCTATGATCCTCATCACGTCTGAGCTGTGTCAGATAAGCAGCCATTGTGTGGGAGATCTGGGAAGACCTGTTCTACTTACTACATGCTCCGGATGTTATCAAGTGTCAGGGGACAATAGACGAAGGGTTCTTTAGGCCTCCGGTCAGCTAACTCAGGATTTCTTCACACGTAGAGGGTAGCAGTGACCCACAGCACAACGGTGGCCGTCTGCCATTCGCAGGTGTCCGCGGGCAGTGTCAACTCACCCTCTTTACCAACCAAATGTTGACAGTGCCCTGTGTATATAGATACAAGAAACCTGTGGAAGTCCCCCACCCCTCAAGCCCTACACTATGCGGCCCTGACAGGCTTGATAGCGCAGTGACAGGAATTAACAGAAGAGGTGCTAATCACTATTGACCTCCGATCACACTTATCTCCCATCCTCAATCAGTAATGGCTACTCCCTTAGCGATAAAAAATATTCCCTCCAGCCTCAATAAACACTGAGATTATTAAATTAAATGTGTGTATACCTTCATGTCTTTTTTGTACTTATTCCAAATTATTTTTTGTCCTTTTTAAAATAAATATTTGTGTCTGGGGAACTTTAAACATGCATGCACTAATTTTGTCTTTAAAAACATTCAATATTTACAGGGTCAATTTAGTTCTGGAAAATTATATGGGTGCCCAAAATATTATCTGCCTAAATTAATTTACCTGGTAAATAAATTGGAAAAAAAGTAAAATACATGTAAAACAGTTTTTCTTTAATGTAAAACCATGAAAATCAGTAAAAACAATTCAGCTGAATTAATGTATTTCTGTGAGAAGTTATGAAGCTCTATATTTTAATGCCCTTTAAAGCTTTTCTCAAATCGATCTTTGTCAAATAGTTTGTAAAGCCCGTAGCAAAAGAGGCCTGGCAGCTGAGCTACATGTACCAACCTCCAGTAATTGAGAACTTCACGTGTGCGGCAAAGTTTTGCTGCATTTTAGGTGATTTTGGATCCAACATCTGTCTTCTTTGATATTTCTGGACAGGGGTGGGTGGGTGTCAGAAACTCCGACAGCTCAGCCAAAATATTTAACTGGTCAATTGGAACGCTCATAGTCACACGATTCTCACACTATAAAACAAAATGACGTCACAACGTCAAAATCAAAAGTGTGGAATTTGCCTCAGCTAAAATCTCAACGTGTGAGGCAAAACTTTTCAGCTGAGGCAAAGTGTATTTGAGGTTGGTAGCTCGGTTAAGCTTAGCTTAATATGATGCTAAAGTATGCTCCTATGGAAAATGGGATCATACTAAACAAATTTCAGGTTTCAATGGCAACAAACGTGTCAGGATCTGTCATTTTTTTTTTACATAAAGACGTGAACAAGGATAGAAGCCAAACCGCTTAAAATAGAAAGTTAAAATTTGGAATGCAGCTTAATATGATGCTAAACTATGCTCTTATTGAAAATGGGGTCAGATCTTAATGTTGCAGCTATAGCGATTCCAAGCTTGTTTTTTATATGAGGATCCCTCTTGATTGTCCATTTTATTAAGAAATGCAGAGTAAGAAGCGGAGAACTCTTTGTCCACTAGACAACTTCTCTTATAACACGGGTTAATAGGTAGCCTCAAACCTGTGTGGACATGAAGGGGGTCAAAGGTTCAATGCACAACCAACTGAGCCACTGTCTGACCCCAGAAGTTTAGAACCAAGTTCACTGTTGCACAAATTTAGAAAATCGCAACACATGTAGATTTTCAAAGAAAATCAAACAATATTTTTTAAAAAGACATAACCCAAAATTAATAGAGGCGGAAAAGTTAAATAACATGTGGGTTTCTTCGGAAACTTTAGAAAACATTTCAAGTTCCAGTCATATAAAACTATTTTAGTTGTCCAGGAACAGAATGCCATACATTACAACACACAGTGTAACATCTTCCTGGGGCATTCAAGTTTGGCCAAACCTCTTCTGTAGTGGAGGCGAACAAGTTATTAACAGGCCACTACTACGTGTATCTCCTTTACAGGCAAGTTAATATATTGTCTATATTAACTTGCCTGTACAGGAGTTAGAAGTCGCGCATTAATAGGTGACACGACTCAGGGGTTGAAATGTTTAAAATATGTTGCCGGACATTTATGAAAATTTGTCCTGCATCCCATTTAACACAATGTTAAATTTAAGAAATTCAACAGGACAATCCCAATTTTAACCAGTAATGTCCTGTAAAAACATGTAAATTTTGACCACTGCATTTTTACACCTTGTTCACCTCCACTACAGAAGAGGTTTTGTGAAACTTGGACGCTCCCATGAGGGTGTTAAACCTTGTGTTGTAAATATACAACTAAAATAATTTTACATGGGAGTATGGAATTGTCAAATGATGTCTGAAGTTTCCGAAGAAATTTCCCTTTTCCCCTCTTTTAAGGTTTAAGGTTTTATCAACAAATTGTTGTTGCTATGAAATTTAGTAGTTCATTTATAAATTATAACCATTAAGCTCAAGAACAAAAGAACAAACATAAGTTAAATTTAAAAATAAATAAATATTCAATAACTACACTCGCCAAGAGAAATTCAACACACTTTAAATATTGTAGCAGAAATTTTTGTTTTTAGCTTTTGGTTATTGATTTTAAGTTTACCTACAATGCTGGTGGCTGAATTAAAGAAAAGCTAACGTTTACTACTTGAGAAAAATATCTTGTAACTTTGTGCAACTACATGTTACTTTTGTACATGTATGTCCCTTTCTGATATGTTTTTGACAAACTAAATTCGCGACCATCCAAACCAAGGACAGCAAAACTGTCATGCCTAAATTAACAGCTGGTGGCTGACAGAATCTCTGCGGTGTTCTCTGAGCTAAGGAGCATGAAGAAGCTGATTTGTTGTGATGCCCTGTTCTTGTGTCTGGTCTTGTCTTTGATGTTACCGGTGACATTAAAGGTGCTTTCCTCTACCCATTTGACTGCGTGGCGTAATGTCATATTGGTGAAATACCCCTGAACACGGCGTTAAAAACACCAAGCACAGACCTTTAACCAAGGTTTTTGCCAATAAATATTTTGGCCCTGTATCTTTCGTGTTCATGGCAATTTATCTGTCTTTTCTTCCTAGTCAGTCATGTCAGTTGTTTTTCTCTGGATTTCTGGCAACAAAATGCATGCACACAATGTTCGGTGGTACCACCAAAAGTCATATCTTTAATTTTGAATTAAAAAAAAAGTAGGATATCAAAACTTTCAGTTTATGCCAAAACAGAAAGTTCAGAGTTTTTTTTGTATCTTGGAAAAATACTTTTTCTTCCTTCTTTTATAAAGAATTTGAGACTCTCAATGGTTAGAGGGCCTATAACTAACATGACAGTTCTGTTTCCAAAGCATCAACTCCATAGAGGGACTAAGAGTTTTGTAAACCCTAAGGAAACTCACTTTCCATGTAATTGTTGTTGGAATGTGTAATATGTTTTGTGTATATATGATGGGAAATGCCTATGCTCAAGCCGAGCTGGGTAGACCTGACATTGAGTACACTTGTTAAATGTCACACAAATAACTCTCCGTTCTAACAAACAACTTTTTACAACATCTTTACATTCTTTTGTATATTTTAAACATACTCCTATGAATTGTGAATGCAGAAGTTCACTGTGCCATGTTAGTTTTATTGGCATTTTTTATATTTATATTTTTGTCAAAAATTGTTTTGTATATTTTAAGCAAACATGTACGTCTATGACTTGTGAACGCAGTAGTTCGCTGTGCCATGTTAGTTTGAATGGCATCTGTTTTTTTTCCTCATTTTTAAAATTTCAATTCTCCTGTGAAATACTGTTATTTTATTTACACCTCATTTGTGTTACATTTATAAGAATAAAGGGAATTGAAAATATATTAAAATAGTTATGATCAGTGCAGAGCTATACTATTTAAAAGGTATTCTATACCTATATTCAATCATTTAATTAGTATTACAGCATCCACACTGCCCACATTAAAGGGTTAGAGTGGGCCCGCACTCGGTTACTCTACAGTATTTATAAGCTATTGGGGCAATTGTTGTACTGGTGTCCTGTAATGCAGCCTACATGTGTATTTTTGTCTCTTGTCTTTAGTGTCAGCGATGTCGGGGGTTGTTTTAATCATCCCTTGGTCTGGCATGCCATTATATGGATTTATTTACTCCATGTACTTTAGACGTAAAACCACTTAGACATTGGGGCATCAGGAAGCCGATCTGCTTTGGTGTCCTGTGAATGTCCTGCGTTGTCTTATTCAATGTCAGTGACATCAGAAGTGGTTTTTTTAAATCATTGGCTAAGTTTCTCACGAATTTAAATTTGTAAATAAAAATGTGTAAATCTACACTTGTAGGACCTGTACATTATTTTTGAAATTTCTGGTTCACGTCGGCATAGCTGAAATATCGCTGAATGTGGCATAAAACACCAATCTATCAAAATTTCTGCCTAATACAAGAAAACTTAATACTTGGGTAAAATTTTGGTCACTATTGTCAACCTGCTATTGTCAACCTGTTAGTCCAGCTAGCCTGGCCAAAGGTTGCAGGTTTCCATCCCCAGTGGAATCATGTCAAATTTTCTTTCTCTGAATTTATAAAAAAAAATATATACGTGAGCTAGAGTGTTGGTCTTGTTAGCCAAAGGTTTGGGTTCGATTCCCGGGGGAGGCATGCCAACTTTTCTTTCTCTGCACTTATAAAAATATATATATCTTTCACAGTAGAGTTAAATTTGAAATATTGAAGATTTAAAGCAGACTTGAGTCACATGTCCGAGCGAGTGCGAGATAAGGGATAGACGTGAGCCCTTTCATCTTGCCGAACTCAGATTAATAAGGGAGAAGGTGCCGTCCAAACGGGTTCACACAGTTTGTCTAGGCACCTGTACGCTATTGGCAACTTGACATGGGAACTACATGTACAACAGTGTTAAAGGAATATAAATCTCAGACGGGACATGAAATAAAGTAGTGGGTTTTGCAAATCTTTCTCTGTAGGAAGTGAAGCTGGATGTAGATGATTTTACAATAATGCAGAACGAAATATAATACTGAAGGAAAAGGTGCATTAAATCCAATATGATTCCTTTCAACTTCACTTTATATCCTCAGAATTGTTGATCTATGTTTAGTTGTTTCAAAATTCTTTCCAAAGCCTGTTATATTCAGGATTTTATCAACCTCCTCCGTCTTTTAAAAATATCTGTTCATATCCCAAGATTTGTCATTGTAGCTATAGTCTTTAAAAATCACTTATATCCATTCTATAGTTCTGTCCAGACTGATTTGTTTTTTAGAAATGCAGGTAATGTCATCTCATACGTTCTTAGTTTTTTCAATCCACTTAGTTGTCTTGAAGTCATATAATAAACTAGATTTGTTCTCACAGCTATTTAGTTATGATTTATATATCTTTTTAAAATGCTTTTACCTGAAAACATGATATTGTAAAGTGTTTACGGAGTTTTTTGCATCATTTCTTATAGGTCAGTTACAGACAGTTCTTTCAATGTTCTTAAAATGTGTTCTTTGGCTTTCTTTTCAGTCGTATGAGTGGGCTGTTGAAGTGATGCGATATCTTGCCAGTATGAAGATGGACAACTCAGCCACCGCCGATCGCCTGGCAAAACTCTTAAAAAGTTTAGAACTTTACTTGCTAGAACACCCACCAATAACTGAGGACACATTCAGTTTCATGACAGAACAAGCAGATCGGCTGAAGAACACACGTCTTGGTGAACAGTGCAATATTGCCAAAAATCGTTGTGAGGAGACTTTTCAGTTATTACAACTGCGACAATCCACACTGCGCAAAGCTATACACCAATTAACGGTGGAAAGTAAGCTACAATCACCAGAGGGAAAGGTTTCCAAGGAACGAGACAAAATTTCCCACCAGCCTATCGCTAGACCTACATTGCCTGAGCCACCCTGCCCCACTTCCCCAGTGGCGTTTCCTATGTCGCCTCGACCAGCCTTGGAGGCAGAAGTGGAGACTGAGTTGGTTTGGGAGCCTCGTAGTACCAGTACACCGTCCTCTCTCTATATACCTCCTTCAATACGAAGACGGTCATATTCCGGTAACTCTTCAGCACTTATGTATGATGATCCTTCGCTAACGTTCACTCCTGAAGCTATACCTGACCGATACCGTCGGGAACAAAATAGCGTGCGCAGTGACCGTCAGCATTCTGTAGACATATCCGACCGTTTAATAGCTAGTGTGCCAAAACTTAGAACTGTCGATGAACATAAGTGTTTGACCAATGAAGAAAATTCACCTGAACTGCGACACCGTTTCAATGATTCCTCTGTCTTAAGCAGCGCAAACTCTGACACTAATAAAAACAATAGTAGCCATGGACCAAGTAATTTAAACAAACATGAACGACCTCATAGGAAAATGTTCAAGAGGGCTTTATCTGTGCCGAGTCATGCTTCAGAAAATTTTAATCCAAGTGAAAGACAAAATGGAAACAAACCGCTTGAATCGGTGCTACAGTGTAGAGAATTAAGGGCATTAAAATCCATCAGTATGATAACCGCCAGTACAGAAAGTTTACCAAGGTAAGCAGATTCTTTTTTTCTTTATTATATAGATTTTTAATCAGTTCAGGGGCTGATCTAGGCCGTTTTTAACCTGTTCTAACGGCTTTGGGGGCGGAAGGTTTGGGATAAAAAAAATTTTTTTATAACTTTAAAACGTTGATTCATCTTTGGAATACAACATTCCATATCTCAATATTGGGTG
>JAVFBY010212880.1:0-10922 GCA_034781015.1 Tonicella lineata | reverse complement strand
CGGCTCATAGGGGAATTTTAATCTTGTGATCCTTTGTTATATAAGTCAATTAAGGAATTGAAGGCAAAAGTAGGAAAGGTAGGATACTTCAGAAACGTACAAATTAATTATTAATTTGGTTTATTTTATCCACATTCAACATTACCAAAAACTATCTTTTCTTTTAAGCTAAGGGCATCAGTGAGGAAGTATATTTGGTGTGGTGTAGAGCTGTTTATCCTGTCCTTGTTCTGTTTCATCTTTTTTTTCCTGTTGTTGATAACATCAAGGTTGGTTTCCTAGACCCCCATATTGGACTGGCAGGCCATCACATAGATGAATATCCCTGAGCATGTGGTTTAACCCCACTTTAAAAATCCATGGCACAAGATGTAGCTTAGGAATGTGTTCTGTTAATGTCTACTCTACCTTCTGGTATAGCTACATGTACTTGGTGACTTTACAATCACTGATTATATTCTAATTAAACTTGGTGTTAATATTCCATGTGACAAGACGTTATCCTGAAGCACACAACAAGAACACACAGAGGTCCTTTTCGCCAAGTTAGGTGAAATTCATTCAGTAGTTTGCGAGCGACAGCCAGAAAATAGTAAAAAGCAAACTGAAAAAAAAACTGATGAAATAAGTGACACTGGCGAAAGCTGCCTGAGAATAAAGGTAGTTTGGTCAGCCAATACTTTCTATACATTTGCTAGCTGGTGGCCGCAAATATATTGTATATTAATTTGAGTTTACTTCCTGTTATTCGTCAATAATCATGAAATGGACATGTATGTGAAATTTTTAATCAATCAATAATTAGTTAGAAAAGGTAATAAAGTAGTTTATGTGGAAGAATTTGAGCATTGAATCGTCTCTGAGACTATTGCTTCTTTGATTGTAGACAGCAGATGATAGATGAGTATAACCAGAACACAGACATATTTGTCTTTCTGTTATCAACACGTGCTGGAGGCCTGGGAATCAACCTTACCTCAGCTAATGTGGTTGTCTTACATGATATAGACTTCAACCCGTATAATGACAAACAAGCTGAAGACAGGTGTCACAGGGTAGGACAGACCAGGTAACACATAACATCATATTGAAGTGCACAATTAGCTTTTCTATCATTTCTTCTTAGTAGAACACCACATGACCTTAAGACAACACGTGTTGCTGGGCATATGTATTGTGCATATGTAGACAAGTAGTGCGAGAAAAGCCAATCATGCACCTACATGTAGCTCAAGTGGCCTATTTATGGGGCGGGGGGTGGGGGGGTGGGGGTGAATTCGGAAGAGAAACCAACTGAGATTTTGATATTTGTAAGAATCACTGATATTTAAGTGTAATAACACTATTAAACTAGAATAGACACCTGTGAAAATGTACACCTTTGATACAGACTTAGGCTACCTAAGTTTTTATTGATTACTATTTACGAGTGACATGGGAAAAGTCAGGTCACATTGGTCTTGGTAGGCTGTATATATGACAGATATTTGCGAAAAAACACCCCACGTGGACAAGTTTATCTATTGTAGTAAAACAAGCCTCCCCTTCAGTCACCATATAACTACCTGGTTATGACCAAAGGAACCTATAATATATTGTTGTATGTTTCTGATTTACACATTAGTTTATTACCTTTAGATCTGTATTCATGTATGTAACCATACCCTGTAGATGTTTGAGTCGATGCAACAAATTCAAAAACATTATGGATGAATTTCAGGTTTTATTTAATCTTGAGCAGTTAAGCCCACTGTCATGGTACATGTAGATGATACTTTTAGTTTTATTAATTCCTGAAATATGATGCTCAAAACTATGAATATGTGTGACAGTGTCATTAAGGTGCACCATTGGTTTAAATATTATCTATTCTTGGCCAAACACCACGTAACGCCAAAGATAACACGCTGGCTAACAGTCTTTATATGATAAGTAACGCAGGAAAACGCGGGATAAGCCCAAAAAAGCCAATCGTGCACCTAACTCGACAGTGTCTGTCTCTTTGCTCTTTAAAGTCTAGAGGAGTGGTTGGGAGATGCTTTTGTTTACAAAATGGTAATTGTATAAATATATGTAATTGGTTTGAAACTAAATTGTTTTGACTTATAAATCAGGCAAAATTAATGTACATCTATTCTGTATAATCTTTTTTTGCGATCATCATCAAATTAAAATAAAAACTACACTTCAGTAATTACATTTGGCATGTGAGACGATTTTATATTTTTATTTTTTTATGTTGAAGAATTTGTTTATTTGACTTAGATTGATTCTCTTAACCTAGTTAAACTTTCTGTGAAGTATGACCTTTGACCGTGTTCCAAAAATAACCTTAGCTGGGAATCACACCTAAAGCTTATATACACAGTCAGAAATTATCCTAAAGTAAACAAATAATAAAGAATCCAGGGGGGAAAACATGAAATTCAAATTTGGTATATCTTTTGGTTCGACGAATCGATAGCTGGTTTGTCTTTATGTGCAATGCTTTTACAATTTGAAAATAAAAGCAAACAAATACCGAATACAGGCTTTCAAAAACTTAGTAAAACTCAATCTGAACTATGAAAAACTGAAGTTGCTTACATTTTATGGGATAAATACTCAAGTCAATTTATTGCGTGAAAACTCAATTTACATGCTGAAATGTTTTAGGAAAGTACTGAATTTATATTCAGACAAAATGCAACATTTAAAGGAACTGTTTAAAAATAAAATACTTTCCTGCATATAGACATGTCGATTCATGCATTTTTAAAGTTATTTCTTAAAAACATACACGGTTGTCAAAAAAGATTAAAACTCAATCTGACTATGAAAAAAAAATGAAATTAAAAACAGATTGAGTTTTTGGTTAAGATTCTGACTTCTATCTGTCCCTGATATTAAGGTTAAACGGCAATCATACAAACCTACATTTGTGTACTTCTACCCGGATTCATAAAGAAGTCTTAATTTGGTACTCAGAAAGTTTGTTTATTTTTCAGCTAAATTGAGTTTACAATTTTTTAAACTAGCAACACAACTGCAAATTGTGAATTTTTTTTTTGATATTTACTTTTAAAAAATGCTTCTTTGTCTTCGAGATCCATTCGTTTTTAAACTTTTTTTTCCTCGTTTTCCAGCTGTAAATTTATGTTCTACACTGAATTTTACAAGAAGCTTACAGTAGATTCAGATTACCAACTTGTATTAATATATGATACTGTCCTGACCAAAGACCATACAGGCATTCATATTAAAACTTGTTCTATCAGAAAAATTGACAACATGTATATAATGTTAGGCGGTTCTTAATTATGAAAATCCTTCCTTGAGGATCTCTTTTTGATCAGCTTGAGCAATCATGCCGAGTCATTCATTTAGGATTAATAATAATTGAATATTGAACAGGTTTTCTTTTTCTGCAGAATCTTAATTTTATAATGAAAATAATTTTTTTGACTAGTTCCCATAACATAACAGTTAATTTCCTGTATTTCTCTTCAAACATGCATGAAGCCTGAAGCCTTTATAAATATTTTCAAATCTAATTTATTTGGCAGGACAGCTGTATGCCAATATTCAATTGCGTGATGGAACAAATAATAATTGTTTGCAAAAGGAAGATGAAAGTACTTTTATTGCTATCCTGCATGATATCATTCAGCAATATGTTTTCACCCTCCTTAGTACATGTGTATAGATATATATCTACAGTATATAGATGTTCTTTTTGATAGCTGGAAATATTAGATAGATTTATAGATATGGGGATATCTGTTACAGGTACTATTTCAGTATTTGGTATGGAATTTGTTACAGATCCAGATCTGCCTGGTCTGTACACCAAATTTATGTTGAATACATAAATATGTCATTAAAACACCCATAGAAATTAAAATTCTATGCAATGCTGAATCACAAAAATATAAGTAAAGACACTATTTATAAATCTACATAGGTTGGTGTCACTCTGTGGACTGCAATATTTTTTTGTTATAAATGCAGAGAAATAAAATTTGACATGCCTCCACCAGGGATTGAACCCGAGACGCTTGGCTATTAAAGAGGGCCAACATATTTTCGTACATTTGAGGGTTCATATTCTTGTAAACGTAAAGGTCAGAAGATAGTCATAAAGACATTTATAAAATAAACATGATGGTCAGAAAATATTCTCAATATTAAATAAGGGTAGGCAGATCTGTAGATCTGTAGATCTGTAGTATACATGTGTGTTTCAGTAAAGTTATAATAGGTTGGTGTAACTATCTCTCAGAAGCCTGGGTCTGTAGCTTCTCTAATGAGCCTATGAGTATGAGAGGCCAGGATAAACTTCATGAATATACCTCCATGTGTAAACAGGGACAGAGCCTGATGTCTTGACATTGTCCTGTGATGTGAGTTAGAGGTTTACTTATGTCAACACCTCTGCTCTCCATTTTAATATAGTGATGGTTTGAGTGTGTCATCTCCATTGCCTCTATTAGAGGTTTAGATTGGGCTGAATTCTCATGGACTGCCCATTATGATGTTGATAGAGGGAATGAAAGAGATTTTTATGTGGTGTTTGGCCTTAGATATCCAGGTGATACATCCCTGTGAACAACAACTAAATGATCTGCCCTTTTCTCTCTCCTCTCTCCAGACTGTTGACATTTGGAGCATCTTAAGTTGTACCTGAGATAGGGCTGTGGGATCAGTCCCCACCTGTCCTCGTGTAATCCCACGGGTCTAGATTTCTACACGAATTTCAGGTGAGAAAACTACATTGAATTCTTCATCTAATTGATTTGTTAATGTGTTTTTCCACCTGAACATTTTTAAAAGTTTTTTCCTACCCCCACGGCTGACGCCACACCAACCTAGAACTTAAAACTTAAAAACAATTTTAATTAAATATTTTTTGTTGAATGACTTTTGTTTTCTTTTGTATCTCCATATTTTTTTTACAAGATGTCATGTTAGTAAATAGTTTACAGCATACATGTATGATTTATTTGTTTAACAGATTCCTTTCTAACAAAACTTTACGAAAATGTAATTTTTAACGGTGGGAAAATTTATTTCTTTTTATTTCAATTTTGTCCTCTTTTGTATAAACATAGTTTAAATTTTCATTATTCAATTGAAATTTTATTTCAAATCTGCACAATTGACAGGTGCACAAAAAGGTCTACCTTTTGTTTACCCGTTTAATCCAACAAAGCAAGCCGTAAGATTATCACTGTTATGTTATGGGTCATTGAGAGGTGAACAAGTACTGGGTGATTTTGCATGGAAGACCAGACTTCAAAAAGAGAGTAATGTCCATCCACAGTGGTTGATAAGTTGCATCTAGATGACGCTTAGTTGGCCGTAGATTGAATAAAATATTAAATATTTACCCACCGCACAGGTTCAAGCTGACCAGTGCCAGTGGACTTTCTTATAATATATGTATAGGGGGAGGCACATGAGGTGATCGACTAGCTTTTGCAGTATTTTTTTTCAGAGGTGTCCTCTTGTTTTTTCCACCAGGTTAAACTGTACAGAGTAATAAGTTTGTCATAAAGTGTGTCATAAAAGCGAAGTACGACAAAAAAAACAATTCAAACAAATCAATATATTTCAATGAGAAAATACTCAATCTTAACGCAAACTTTTTTTGTGGGTTGCCGTTAGCTGCACGGAAATAGATCCTTATTAGTAAGCTGTATATGTAAATGATTGTTGACATATATATAAATATATATTTTTTTTTATCTTGTTCAATCTACATGTATATAAAATAATGATTATATAAGCTACCGATTATTGTTCATCAATTGATGACTCAATAAATAACTGAATTTTAATTTATATGTTATAAGTATATTCTGAGTTTTAAACGAAAAGAAAAAAATAAGGTTTAATTTTTTGTGTTAAGTGTAAGAGGTTGTTTTATTTTATACTCTTTGGAAATAATTGATGAACATATCAGAATTGTTGACATGTCATACATAAGAGTTTATTAATATGTTAGATTTTATCTCCCATAATCTTTATCTTAATCAATTTTATATAGCAATTAATATTAATCAACGGTACTAATATTAGGACACAGGTTTACAACGATAAAAAGCGGATAGTGTTTTAAAATGAGAATACGACAGATAATCAGTAGAAACCAGTCAGCTGATTCAGGTTTAGTGAGATCATGAAATGAACAAGGAAATGAGTTATAGGGTAGGCATAATTGTCTAGCCTATATAGATGTTGTGGACATCATGATTTTATCTATCGCAATCACTCTTCTTTATATTAAACAGCACTATTTACATGTGTATATTCTCTTAAGATATCAATTAGTATATGCTAAATAAGCCTGCATGTGATCTGCCCCATTGAGAAGGGGCCCGCGTCATGGCTTGGTGGTTAGAGCGTCTGACTGGCATGACTTCATAAACCGATTCTCCTTCAATGTACCGCACGGGTTCGATCCCCCCATTGGACCTGCTTAGGTACAGAGGGAGTCACTTAGGTGACTTCGGCTAAAGCGGGGGTGGTTTTTCCGTGGTGTTCATTTATATTAATGGATTACAGCAGGTGGTTTGATGGGAGCATCCTGATGCCTTGGTGCTCTTTGAGCTATAAGGGGCATCAGGAAGTAAAATTTGTGTGGTTTCTCTTTTTTGTTTGTCTTGTCCTTGTCTGGTTTAGTCTTTAATGCAGTGACGTGAAGGGGTTTTCCTCCACCCATTGGGCGGTTTTGGTCAGTTTTTCAGAGAGGTTTTTGAATTTTTTGTGAATTGTATTATGAATCTTTTGGTACATGTTACGTACAATTGTACATCATGGCTGTTTTAGTAAAACAAAAAGGCCTGATAGGGATTTAAATGTGTTTGAATTTGTGAGAGGAGCTGGCGAAAAATTAAAAAGGCTATGGTTATAATGTGTGTTATTTAATTATTTTTTTATGTCTTTTGTATAAGCTTAGCCTTCGGCACTGAATCTCCTACAGTATGTTATGTTGAATACATATAAACATTTAATTTAATAAACTTCATGGTAAATTTACTTTTACCAAGCTGAGACAATGAAGGTAAATTATTCACAGAGTGATATTTAATTGTGATGCTATAACATTATAGGAAATCCATAAACAGCACATTTTAATTGATTGTCCTCATTGGCATGTTATACCGGTCCCAGCAGGTAGGTCTATATATATTTTATAACTGAAGCTGGAATGCCTAACACTGTACACATTACAGAAAGTCACCTTAAATTTTGTTCATGAATAACTGTCACTTTTTCACAAATTGTTAAAGCAATATAACATTTAGGCAAACACATTTATGTTGCTTTTTTTGTGAAATCTTTAAGGGATAGTAAACTTAAATATCAGGTGTATGTTTTTGATGAATGCGTGGGTATTTGTAAGTATTTTAATTTGTGCGATATTTTCATAGATTTTATGATAACTTTGAAAAGTCGTTGCCTTTACAGAAAAGGCTAGAAATGTATGTTAGCGTTAAAGAGATTGGAGAGAGAATCAGAGAACAGTATTATCTGTTCCTCCTAACACCACATGCTTGGCAAATTTCAGATGTTCTGAATTATTTTAAGTTAAAATATTTTTAACATTAAATCAAACCCCAAACCTTCATGTATCTGTTTGAATACAAATAAGTTTAGAATAATGTGTCAATTTGAAACATATTAAGTGTGTTCTCAAAAGGAAAAGTCCTATTCCATACTCTGCCCTGAGGATTCATTAGGTTGTACCTGTTGTCTGAGGGGTAGTGATCTACAAGAGTGGACCAGTTTATGAGGAAGTAAGCTTGAATCTGTTATGAGTTGGCAATCATGAAAATGTTCATGTGGAAAATTGACCATGACTCTTGAGAGTTTGTTAAATAAGTAATTTATTTTAGGTGGAATATACATGTAGGTATGCCTACAGAATGGAATCAAATTTGTATAATGTACTCAGGTCATTTCAAACATTAAACTGATAATATATGTGCTTATGCTTTAGACAAGTAGACAGCTGGAATGTTAAACATTAATCTGTATGCCTTACAGTGAGAGGTGTTAGGATATGTTTAGTGGAACTATTAGACTATGCAATGAATAGTTCTTTATCCAATAGTGACGATTATAGTCCTGTGCCAGTAATTCATTTTCTCAAGTTTACTGACATAAAATAGCTACCAATACTATTATATTGCCAAAGTGTCATAAGTATTAGAGCAAAACTACATTGTATCTCAATAGCTGTTTTAACTTTATAACAGTCTCTGGAATGAGATTGATTATTTATCTATTTATTTACTGAATATCAAGAAATTAAATCTGGTTTAACTTCTAATTGTTGGCTACTTAGAAAGTTTGAGTCTGTATAGTTGGCTATGCATGATGCCAACCCGCAGAAGTCATGAGTTTATTAAATAAATATTGCTTGGCATATTGGTACACCTACACAATGGAATCAAATTTGTATAATGTACCCAGGTCATTTAAAACATTTAACTGGTAGTATATGTGCTCATGCTTAGACAGGTAGACAGCCTTCAGGTTAAGCATTAATCTCTATGCCTGTGACTATGGTTAGTTTACCGCCGCTTATAAAGGTTAAGACGCTCATACTGTAAGTTCTTCTCGGTTGATCTGACCTCCAATTTTTCTTATGCAATGAACACCAAGTTGTAAATCTCATCAGTCTGTCAGACGTAATTTAAAACCAACGCAATCTTTTTATTCATTAACTTTTTATAGCAGGTAAATAAAGTCTTGTGTTTGCCTTACATTAAATCTGGGTGGTTCTATATTCAGCAATATTATAGCTGAATACATTGTGTGGATTCCCCAATAGCTGTTTAAACACTGCTGTAAAATCACCCTCTTTACTTTCTGTTGACCTAGTTAAAACTTGGTGTAGGCATCTGAATTACCTACTATATTGATTTTATTACACTATTTTTGCTCTTTTTAAGGCACAGTTTCCTGCTGCCTTGTATGGTTAAGTGACCAAGTGGCCATTAAAATCCTAGACCTATAGGCCTATATACATGATAGAGCTTGTATATAAGCTTGCATACATGTATTAGCTGTTATATATGTGACCTGTTTTTAAGCCAAATTTCTTTTCATAAAGTTCTATTTTGTTTTTTATAATACTAGCTCCCTTTCTTGTATGTTTTTATAAATGCAGAGAAAGAAAATGTGACATGCCTTCACCGGGGATCGAACCCGAGACCTTTGGCTTGTATGTGTAGGCCTATACTATGTGGGAATACTACTTGAGTATTTATACTTTAATAATCAGATAATTCTATTTCATTATAATTGTTACAGTTTAACATACATCACATGTACATGTAGCTAAATTTGATCATCCCATTTTAGAGTAAGACATTCAGTTGCTCCCCTGGAATTTCAAGGGACATTAAGGTATGTCTACGTGCATTATAAGCTTTGCCAGGTAAATTTGAGTAAACATGTATACCATTGTTTAGAAAGACCTGTCATTTTCCACTCTTGAAACCTCTTAACTCAAAAAGCTTGGTTTACTCAACAATGGAATTCACTTGATAACGTAAGACAGCCTAAGTGCCTTTATTTGTGTGGTTCTTGAATATCAGAGTTTCTGTTTGTTTTCAATACTTTCTGTATATCACAAAATGTGATATCATATGTAATGTGCCGAATATTCTTTCCCATGGCAAATAGATACTAATAACTGTTTATTTGAACTCCTATTTGTTCAACTTGACACCTGTCTGTTAAATTGATTGGGAGATTTGAAACTGGTAGGCTATGGCTCACAGATTTATTATACAAGTATATGTGGACTATATACTAGGAGTAAATGTATTTCAGTTGAAGGACTCCCAAACCGCGAGAAAGCCTGAACTTGTTTTTAAAAGAAAAAACGGCGAGTTTGAACTTTTGTATTAGTCATAAACTTGATATACAATTTTTCTTTAAATTCAGAGTTAAAGATACAAATTTTGGGGGTAACACCAACAATTGAGCTGAAGAATGACAGACAATTATTTATATTATGTAATCATGCATATGCATATTGCCAGTGGAAGTCCAGAGCTAAACAACAACAAATTAATGGACTCGGAGAAGAAAAGATGGAGAAATTCCTTGAACAAGAAAGATGCAGGGCCATAATATATTTATTTGCAAAAACCTTTTAAAGCGAGAAGCTGGATTTAATAAAAGACATATCTAAGTTCAACTCTCACTTTGCTTAGACAGCTCATTCATATTCATTATATTAATACAAACTGATATAAGCCATTTGTCCATTTGGAACACTTTACCGACTAATTACAACACAGGGGAACACTGAGAATTTTCTTCAAATTCAGTGCTGGTTGGCACTCATGGTAAACTCTTTCCCAAAGCCCTCCTTTGCTTCAGAAGGTAGAAGAATCAAGTTAATCTAGGTTTGGACAGCTTTATAAACTCCAAGGTACTGAGTGACTAGTGGCCCAATTCTACCTTACAAATATTAACATAGGGATTATCCTGTTCTAATATGTTATCACTGTGAGAAAGAGTTAACAGAGTGAATTTGTTGAGGTTTATTTGGTCAGCTCAGGACAGGGCCACTGTGTGTTTGAACTGACAGCTCTATTCAATTCTCCTAGATGTTTTGTTGACTTTATCTATTAACTTGTTTCACTTTATCTGTTATAGAAATAGGCCGATTCTTTGGACACCAAATTGTCCCCTTTTTGAAGGTGTCTAACATTGACTTAATTGAATAGTTTTTTGTTTTTTTTTACCCCTTGTGCTTTATAATCAGAACCCTCATTGCATATTATTTTAAATCCTTATAGTTTGGTATAGGGTCTCTTTCTTATCCATCCGGTACATATGCCTGTCTATCCTGGATAAACTTGTTTTGGTTTTGGTTTATTTTACCATCATTTACAAACCGTTTAATTCATAACATG
>JAVFBY010212769.1:0-10923 GCA_034781015.1 Tonicella lineata | reverse complement strand
ATAAGGGCTTTGAAAAACCACATTGCCGTTGATGTGGGTGAATGGCCTGTTTCATACTTCGGGTTAATAGACTTCTGGTACTATCTAACTTTTCAATGCAGACTATAACTTTGGGACAAATACATGTAGGTGACATGTTTTAATAAAAAGAATGTCAATCTAAGCAAAGTTATTACATTAGAAAGTAATGATTTAACAAAAATTGAATTACTCTGTTGTCGCATAACATAGTCATGTAGGCCGTGCATATTCTTACAGCAAAGATTCACTGATTGAAAACCTCATAATTTGCTTCAATTTGATGCATATCACTACATAAAATGGAGCCTATTTGTGACCAAGTCAATTATATACCGGTGAAGGTTTTAATCAAACGTACACTTGCTAAAAGACTTGACATATCACAGGGTGTTTATTCTAACAAGAAAAATCACTTGGCTCAATTTTGAACAAAGCTGCTGTGTTGATTGATTAATTGATTGATTATTTAACAGCCTGATTGGGAGTATTTCACATATATATGATGGTGTGCTTGAAAATGTCTGGAAGAAACCACCCTTTATGTCACCGGCAACATCAAAGACAGGACAGAACAAAGTCGGGATGAAAAAAAGGACATCATAACATATCAATTCTGCAAGATTCAGGGCATTAGGAAGCTCCCAACAAAGTTGGTCATAGCTCAAGGACATAGTGAAAAAACTTTAAACAGGTTTTTAAGAAGGTAATGACTGTCTCCGCTGATGTTTTTCAAATTATGTTTTATGGCCCCAACAAATCTAACATCAATTTATTAACGAGATATCTGACTACATCATGAAAACTTGTGTAAAAGAGTAGAAAAAATTAACAGGAAAATAATTGAACATGGTTAATTTTGTTTTTACACATTTAAAACAAATAAGGAAAACATGAATTCTGGTGAAATATTAACCTATTTCCAGACTTAAATGAAGGTGCCAAACTTGAAAAGAAATTCCAAAGTTCTAATGGCATGATACAATGAGTGTAAGCCTAAAAAAACATTTTCCAAACATTCTGCATTTTCCAGACATTCTAAAATAAGTTGTTGTTTCCAGGATCAGCAAATTCATTAGCTAACAAAGAATGTACAGCCCTAAAGTAACTTAAAAAACTATTTTTGTTTTAGAGAAGTTCTTATAACTTGTCAGAGATTTAGCTATTTTGATGGTGTGGAAAACATTTGTCTTGATCTTGTTCTGACAGTGTAATAAGACATTTAGAGTAATGAGATTGTTGAAACATATTGAGCAACTGCATACCAAAAAAAAATCCAATCCATAGAAAAGATGGAGCCCTCAGAAAAATAATTATCCCTTTTGAAGCGGAAATCAATTTTAAGACAACTTCACTAAAGGAACAACATTTATTATGGAGTCGCTGGCTGCACAGTTGACTTTACATTCCTGATTCAGGAACAAGATACTCAAAGGTCACTGAATGGGGAAAAAGAAAAGCCAACAGATTGCTTAAAATCATTCACTATGGTGCAAGACACTACTCAATGAATATATCTTAACACAAAATGACATCTGTTGGAAAAACACTAAAATTCCCAGCATAGGCCCATATATTAAAAATAACACTACGTCGTTCTTTCAAAATTTAAGTGCATTGCTAGCATTGCAACCAAGAGATAACTTCAGATTAGGCAAACTTTGGCAAGATCCTATCTATCATTTGTTTCTCTAAGCAGACAAGGAGGAAGTTTACTGGCATTTCTGGACACCTAGAAGTGAGATAACACAGCATGAAGCAAAAACATTTTCCACCAAGAGTTTACCTAACAAATAAGATGCCTGGGTAGAAAATACAGATATATCTGATCGGAACATTTGGGGGACATTTATGGTGAAATAGGGCAAATACCTAACAGAGAGATTCACGGTTCTTTTTTTGGATAATGAAAGCTAGTGATGATTGCTTGGCAGCAATTGAAGAACAGTGCCACCTTTACAAATGAACAAATAAATATACTTTTAACTGCATTGCAAATGCAAAAGCCTTCATCAAAAATACCAGAAAGGCAACAGTAAAAAGCATATCTATGTAACTGGCAGAATCTCATCCCTATTGTTTGCTTGTTTGATTGGGGTTTTACATACTACATATTGTGGGTGTGCCAGCCCAATGTCCTGAAGGAAACCATGTCCAGTGTGGCTGACAGCAAAGAATGAAGAGATAATACAAGATAAGCATAGAATGCAAAGCATGGTACATGTACAAGAACAAAGTGTTTGGATTTACAGTGCAATCCAGCACAACAAACCAGCTTTCTGTTTCCCCTAAGTTCACAGAGCACTACGGCACAGGAAGACATCATCAACCACCTGCCTCATCTCTAAACAAGTTTCTACAAAACTATCTGGTTAGGTCCTTGCTGAAGTCAATGAGGATTAAAGCACCCAATATGTTTAATCTTTTGTTTCTAGATCTTTGAGCTCAGTCATTTTTCAATTGCTTCTTATTGATTTCTGTTCTTCCTCTTTATGCCTGATATATTTACATGTAGGTTGAAGCTTTGACAGTTTTTCTAATGTAGTATCCGGTTGTAGATGGATTGTATCTATATGGGGTATTATTAAACTTTCTGGTAATAGAACTTACCACGGAATTCGAAGAAATTTTAAGGGCGTAAAAATATACTTTCTGAAATGGCTGATTTAAATCAGATCAACCATAACAAAATAGAAAATTTCCTCCCATCAACATGGACTGGTAGATTAAGCCTCTACTGTTACAGCTGGCAACAGGCGTAGTTTAGAGAAAGACAACCTGATACAGTGTGTTTAGGGCCAGTGTAAACCATCAGTCTGAAGCCAACCGCTGAGAACACCTCTTGTGCAAGGCAAAATCCAAACAATATCATCTGGGCCGTGGATGCAACATAAGATCTGCCAATCTATGTCTTAGACAGCCCCTGTTCAGATAAAAGGTCACAGAGAAGGTCAGCCATCTCAGGCACTTGCCGAGGTGCTGACTGTTATCAGAGTAAGAAGGGCACTATAAGGCCAAGGAACAACCCCTCCTTGGCTGATACCCTTACCAGCCAGGGATCAAACCATCTTCAGTTACCTTGAAAACATTTTCTCTCTCTTATACTTCAGTAATCTACTTACAGGCACATGGAGAAAGCATTGCTCAAAGCACCAAAATAACAATGCTACTCACAGTTGTGTACAAAACAACAAAAGTTTGAGACAGCCGCAAAACAGTAGTTATAGGGTTCAAGTAAAAACTGTCGACAGAAATCAGACATTATCAGGGGGAGCTGACATTCTTAACTTGCAGAGGTTAAACAACTTCTTAAGAGTTTTTCCATTTACTATTTTTGAAACTGCCTGTATATTGGGACATCCAGATTGCACCATTAAACCATTAGAAGTCAAACTTGAAAATATAGAAACTTGGACTCCAAAAAAACTAAGTATTCTGACCCTTGAATAAACCATAAAGCTGAGTATACTGGCCCTTCACACGTTTGAATAAACCAGAAAGCTGAGTAAACTGACCCTTGGCCTTGAACAAATCAGAAACCTGAGTATATTGATCTCTGAACAAATGAGAAAGAAGTATGCTACTCCATGAATATACCAACCCTTGAGTATACCAACCCTTGAGTAAACCAACCCTTGAATATACCAACCCTTGAGTATACCAACCCTTTGCTAAACCAGTTACATATAGCTGCATGAGTATACCGGCCTTTAAATAAACCAGAAAGCTGAGTTTACCGAATTTTGAACAAATAAAATAGATGAAGTAACCCTTGAAGAAACCTGAAACATGTACATGTATTCTGACCCTTGAACTACCAGAGACTTTGAAATACCAGAAACTTGATTAAACTGTCTGTTGAATATAACAGAAAACTAAGCATACCTACCCTGGAAATACCCAAAACCTGAGTATACGGGCCTTTAATACACAAATGTGCCATTAACATGAAAACATTACTGATGATGGTTTGATTAATAAACCGAAACGTTGAGTCAAAATGAGAATACTGATGCCTGAATATACCAGAAACCTGAGTATACTGATCCTTTAATACCATAAACCTGAGTATACTGACCTTTGAATATACTCAAAACCAAAGCATACCGACCTTTGAAATACAAAACAATCTGAGTATACTGACCATTGAAAATACCAAAAACTTGTGAATACTGGACCTTGAACTACCAAAGACCAGAGTATACTGAACATGGAATAAACCAGAAAGCTGAGTATACTGATGCCTAAATTAACCAGAAAAATGAATATACTGACCCATAAATAAGCCAGATAGTACCGACCCTGACAGTAAACCTCAATATACTGACCAAAGTCACATATATCTGAGAATACAAATCGGGACATTTAACGGAAATCAAATTACATGCATGTGTACCAGAAACCCCAATCAAACAAACAAACAAACAAACAAATCTTACTGTACTGAAGCCATTCAACTTTATTTCCCTTATAAATCACAGCAGTGTCAATATTAATTCTAGATGAAAATAACCTATGTTGTTCAAACCACATGTGGAACTATGTTATTATAAATCCTGATAATTCCAAAATAAACATAAATTGCATAACATATTTTTATCACCCAGGGATATCAGTATTACTGATAAGGCTTCTACATCAAGAATATTTCTCCACTCCAGAATGCATAATCCTCACAGAACGGTGGTAATGACGCAAACATGATAAATGGTTTGTGGGAATTGACAATGAATGTTTTATTGATACCATTACGCAGGCTATTGTGTATATACACTGGGGGCAAAAACCTCAAAATAGTTACCAAACTGTCTGTTCAATAGAATCCCTATCATGAGATAGATAGGGAAAAGCCCATTACCAAGTTAACCTAGACAAAGATGAATCACTTTGAAGTTTACAAACAATGGTAAAAACACTCCTCATTCCGAGGCTTCCTCTACATCTGTTTGTTTCTCAAGGCGGTAAGGCAAAACACTGGATTTGCTCCAAAACAATTCTTAGTGGACCTTTTCTACATGTATGTGTAACGATTGCTTGGTGTTAAAGTTCTCAGGGGTATTTCACCTATATAACGACATGCCAGTCAAATGGATGAAGGAAAGCACCCTTGACAACAACAGGGCAAAAATAGGAATAGCTCTGAAAGCACCAAGGTATCAGGAAACTCCCTCCAATCATAGGCTGTGTTTCAGTATATTTGGTACAAAACTGCATACCACTTCAATGATTTATTAATAAGTGTAAGATGCCACGTTTTTAAGAAGGGGTGGAGGGTCACAGGGTACGTCTGACTTCATCACATTGTTTTATCAGCATAGACTACTGGTATGCTACCACACTATCAAGTCTATCAGAGTTTCTTGTAATCAAATGTGCAGGGTATTGTATATTACAGAGACCACCATGTAGATCTACATTTGTATCCCACACCATCCCCTGCAGTCTCCAGGAATGCTCTATTGTCTTGTCCCTTCATAGAAAGTATAAATTGTGAAAGCTGGACATAGATAAGGATCGAGTGCTTTCTGTAATCCAGCAAACAGTAAATACCCATCCACTATATTTCTACCCTATGGCAGTGGATCTTGGAATACTGGATGCTACATGTACATGTAGTTCAAAATACTTTAAGTAGGCCTTTAAAGAAAATAAGTAAACAAAATAACAAAAGTGGAGATAAAAAAAAGAAAATTCAGAGCATTTTTGTTATTTAATTTGGCCCTGTGAAGCAGTTATTATGTTTGTTCAGACTTTGTCAGGCAAGACTGAAGAGCATATTGTTCCTAAAAAAAACAACGTTTAAAGAGGCTATACTGCAGAATTTAGGCCATACAAGAACAGTATAGAAAACTTGGTTTAATTGATTTCAGTTGATTTTTGGCCTAAATTTGGTGGTATAGCCTCTTGAATTTGAACATACCAACTCTGATGACACAGGACAATGCAATTACATTCAGGACTGCATGGTCGCCATTGTAATTGTGTTAGGCCAAATGTACTTACATGTAGATTTAATGTTTATTTATAATTGTGTAAATAGTATATGTGACTGTCCGAATATTTTGTACAAATTTAACTTTAATGTACCTCAGAGGCTAACAAGATATCAACTAACTTTTAGAATGCCAACTAGTAGAATTAATCTTTACAAAGATTCCGCCAGTCAATTTAACGAAGCTATCCAAAGAAATCCATCTATTGATTTATTTCTTACAAAAGGCAGGTTTAAAAACCTTATCAGATCATTTTGTTTTAATGAAACACTCATTTGAATGTGTACATGCTGCCAGTCTGGTTGGATTTTTTAAACATTTTATGAGGATTTTTTGTGATATTTTTCCTGTTGTGTTGTAATTTTTTCTAACTTCTTCTTTTTATGCATGCAATATATGTATCGGTGTATATATTTTGTTTCTTTTTTATTATTTATTTTTGTAATTTATTATGGCTATTTTTTTTTCTGTTAACACATTTAGCACAGAATGCAACAGTATATTTAATTAATCAATTGTTTTAATATGTAAATGTATGTGGTGTAATATTTGTATGAGTATCACTATGTATGTATGCATGTTAGGAGCCATCTTCTCTAGGCAATTCTTATCTCGCTACTACATGTACATGTATGTTTTGAGACAAGTCTTGCCACGATTACTCATTTTTCCTGGCAGAGAAAGATCCAAGTAAAATAGCAAAAAGGTATAGTCCAATCAAATATGCCTTTACACATATAACTCCGCCTGTTCTGCGGGAGAACATCAAACAAACATGACCAACAGGCTGGCGCCAACCAATATACTTCAAAGAAGTTTAATTACGTTTGGTAGTAAAGGGTCAAGAGTAAAGGAGTTCGATGCTCCTAGGTTTGACAAGAATATGTAAGTAAAAGTGACAAGGGGAGGAATAGAGTTTTACGTCGGCCCTCGCCTTGTCTCGAGAAGATGGTACGGAGCCTGTTTTGAACCCGTTTGGTCATCCTTGAAATAAACTAAACTAAACTAAACATAACTTTATTAGTCAGGAAACACTTTAGCCAAAGGCTTATCCTGTGTCTCCTGAGAAATACAAGGTGTTCATACAACATAATAATTGGTACATTTGAAAAGAGAGAATTTATTGGGCTGGTACAGGACTGTACTATGTGAACAGGTAACTATAGTTTATTGTATTTAACTTGTTCTAGGCCACTTAGTGGAACATTCTATCATATTTAATTAACAAAGCTGCTCCTTTTCTGAAAGAAATCCAACATAATGATAATCTCAGAAGTGTGCACTATTCCTGCAATTAACAGTGTTTTCATTAATAGGGATGACACTTTATCCCCAAATACACAAATCTGAGCTGATTCTAGTTCAGAGAAGTTTGCAGACATAGCCCAGTATGGAATCGAACCAACAACCCTCAGTTGCCCACCTAGAGAACTTAGCCAACTGGCCTATTAAATATAGAATTACGTCAGATAGAGTCCAGACAGCCGACACCACTCCATTCACTGGCAATTTGATGCCCGACTTTGGGAGCCTGGGTTTAACTCCAGTACATGTACATGTACATGGAAATCTTTTTTTTGCAAAACTTTCTGAACTAGAATCTGTTCTGAGAAAGTCATCCCTAAATAGCTATCACTTTCTGAAGTACACAAAAACTTCTAGAACTTAAATTGTTTGATTGATTGATTGAATGATTGGTTTGTTTGTTTGTTTGATTGGTGTTTAACGTCCTACTCAGGGGTATTTCACCTGTATGACGACAGATTCTCCACTTCTAAGACAATCCTACTTGATATGGTGGAAAATTGGGAAGGGAACCACGGAAAAACCACCCCTGCTATAGCCGAAGTCACTTATGTGACTCCCTCTGTACCTAAGCAAGTCCACTGGTGGGATCGAAGGAGAAATGGTAGTCACGCCAGTCAGACGCTCTAGCCACCAAGCCATGGCGGGGGCCTGATTGATTGATTGGTGTTTTACGCCATATTCAGCTGTATTTCAGCTACGCTGTGTTGTCTAGAACTTAAGTTGCATGTCAAAATTAGGAACTTTTTTTCATTTGGAATGGGAACTCTTTTAACCGGAACCCCTGTGTGTTCCATAGGAACTGTGGGAAGAAAAAAACATTGAAAAACAGACAAATTAACATATTCATGGACGTAAAAAAATGTTCAAAAAATGTTCCAAATACATTGAAAAAGAAAGACTGGGCTTTGGATTTGTTTGCTTGGAACAACAATCCATGTCTCAGGAACTCATGCATGGTTGAAGCGAATGCCTTTCCGTTCCTAGGGAACGCGTTCCGACGGAACAAAAGGTTCCTAATTTTGACATGCTCCCTTAAACTTCTTTCAATTGTTGCATACCTTCCCACTTAACCCATTGAGTTGGAGATCAAAATGGTCTCTTTGATTTGTTTGGATAATTAGTGATGTTATTTCACCCATATGATGGAGTGAGTCAGGCCAATGGGCAAAGGAAACCAAAATTGATGTCACTGGCAAGAAATAACAATACAGTAGTAACAGCACTTGTAAGCCGAACCAAAAAATAGAGCAATAAGACAAAGTGCATGAAAACACAACAAATCAATTTTTTATTATCTATTAGCTCTCTGAGCTCTAGGGCACAGGAAGTTCTTGACAAGCACTCGCATGAAGAAATGAACCCCAGGAGATAATCTCACAATTATTGTGTAGGGGAAATTTTTCCATCGACTCATGCTTTCTCATTGTTGGAAATAACAGTTTTCATATATTACAAGACTATCAGAGAAGTTGAAACAATTGAAACCTAGAAGATAATTGTAAATGGTGCCAAATAGACCTGTATCAATCATCAATATCTCTGACACATAGACACCTGGCTTATAGAGACGGGTTATCTGATGGATTCCACATCATTACACAGGCTAGCCATTGTCCAGATTGTACCAAAGACAGTTCACAGATTGCGAATGAACAAAAAGAACATTAGTATTTTGAATTTATTTTGATGAATATCCCATACTGCCCCAAAAAAGGAGGAATCCGTCTCTGCTTAATATAAATGCTTGGAAACAAAATTGCCGAAGCATTTCGTTGAATTGGGAGGATTGAAAGGTGACACAGGACAAGGACAGAAGAGAACACCAGGGCATCAGGAAGCTCTGGTCTAACCTAACCATGTAACAAAATTATTGTTTTACACTTTAATGACACAAAGTACAACTGGTCTCTATCCTAACAGGACAACAAAATGTTTCAGAGCAAATTAACACTCAGTTATATCCCTTTGCCCAGGAACGGCTGGAGAGGCTAATAAAATCCCTTCCTCAATTCACCGTCACACGTCCTGTAGAACTGTCTATCTGTTAGTCGGTCTTCATTTACTTTGGACTTAGAGTAATAGCGACTAAACTAACAGATACTTGTCAAGCCTGCCTCCTACATAAAATACTTTGGGACATGCATGAGGTTCTGGATCCAGTGTAAAGTTGTAGTATCCTAGGAGGCAGTTTGTCCACCAGCGGCCACAAAAACAAACATCTATATGCCAGCACATGGAAGCAGTATTGGGACTTCAAAGGCTTGTAAATAGCATGTAATACATTCCATTAAAAACACACTCGTCCAAAAATAGTGTAGTTTAGGCTAATTTAAGATAGTACTATACCTTAGGTAATCTGCTACTCACGGCAATGTGAACATTGGCTAGCCATGCTTAAGTGGAACTATGTCATGCAAATGATAGCAGAAACATTTGCTCTAATTCAACCCAGTCACCAATAGTAATATTATATGTTTGATGGTTAAAACATGAAATAAGACTGTTTTTCCTAAGATGCAAAACTTTTCCTTATTTTACTTGATATCAGTGATTATAGAGCCAAGAATGTTTGGCAAGTACATGTAATTGCCTTAATATTTGTCAATATTTCAAATCAAAGAAATACAATTTTTTAGAATAAGAGCACATTTTTGGACAAAAAATACTGGTCCCTTATCGCTACTCATCTTGTTGTTGTTGTTCTTGTGCTTTATGCTTCTTGGGGCGATGTTGCTTATCAAAAAAAGCTAAGGCATTACCCTTAAACTTTGGCTGATAATTCTTTGCAGTGTTACACAATGATTGACGGTCATCGATTTAAAATAAATTTTGTAGATTGTATATAATATACGTTTTTCTTCAAATGGAGATAACATTCCGACTGTTCTAGTATAACCGCAGACAACCAAGCAGGTGATTAATTCAAACAGAGTCAATATTCTGGATGTTCTAGTATAGCATACAGACAAGGAAGCAGACCGAGTCAACAATACACGATAGGGAGATTCACAGCGTGGTGCCAACTTTAATAGTGAAACTTGTTTGATAGGCCATTATGACATTGAATTGAGACATCACCAATAGTGCTTATATAACCATTTACTATGTGTAGAGTATGCCAATGCGGGGTTCCTGGTCCGTAGTACGATTGTACTTGTTTCAGTTTTTTATTGGTTTATTTACTTGTCCTTTAAAGTCAAAGTAAAATGAGTTTATCTTATTTGTATATTTGCAGGAAAACCAAAATGTATTTTGTAAAAGCATCCTCCAGGATTTTACATGCTATAAGCCAATGTTGACAACAGAACTCTTACATGCTCAGCGCATAGAATCAGGTTCAGAAGGCTTTTAATTGATTGCTTAGTGTTTAACTTTCTGCTCAAGGGTACATGTATATCACCTACACGATGGCGTGCCAGACAAATGTGTGGAGGAAAGCACCATCGGCAACATTAAAGACAGGACAGGACAAAAACAAAGATACCACAAACAAATTGTCTTCCTGATACTCTTAGCTCTGAAAGCACCAGGGGCCGATTCCTCAAAGCAGTTTTATACTTAAGTCAAAATCTTTAAATCTACCTAAATAACATACTTTTGAATT
>JAVFBY010212547.1:0-10923 GCA_034781015.1 Tonicella lineata | reverse complement strand
TCTAGATTTTTTGTAGTGTTTTTGTTTGTATATATATATATATATATATATATATATATATATATTCCCATATTCTTCATCTTGTTTTATCCTCATCAGGCTTGTTTCAACATTTAAGCAACAAACAGGAAAATATATAGTAGTTACAGAAGCATTACGGTTCATCTACTACACTCCCATGTTTGTTGCTGATTTGCTAATATATTTGATGACAAAATAAAATGTAAATGCGTTAAGTACTCTGCATTCGAAAAAAAAGACAACGCTACAAAAGAAACACTTGTGTAGAAATTTTGCAACAGATATATAACAAACAAACTTTGGTAGTTACACAACCCGCTAACGTGAACAGTTGAGAATGCAGTTAAATTGCCACCTCAAGCAGTGTAAATAATTGAGACCGTTTTAAATGACACGACAATTATTTCTCTGCTTCAGTTGTTAAACACACACCGAATGATATCCACCCACTGCTAACTCTGTCATCAGGAAATGGCTATTATTGGAGGAATTAACCTCAGTAATAATTGGAAAGAAACTTATATGTAATGATAATAATCCCTGAAAAAAAAACACCTTAGGAATCAGGCATTACAGTTCTTAATGTGGAAGTGGAGCCTAATAAGTCAATTTGGGTCACTGGCTCTTTTATAAAATGGGTTTCAACCACACCCTAAAGGCCTGTTTATACTGAACGCGAACGCAACCGCGACCGCGACGGTCGCATTAGATTGCTTTACTACATTATCAATGTAGTCGTTCATACTGAATGCGAAGGCGAACGCGGCAAAAATTTTGTTCGATCGGAAAACCGCAACGATCGCTACCAGATTTTATTTTTAGGAATAGTTCGCGCGAACAGATTCCATCGGCCAATCACAGGGCGTTTTCAGAGGACATATATACTAGGCGACCTCTCTGTGAAATATGGAGACAAACGCAATAAATATGTGACTTTCCGCGCGAATCGCTGCTTTCAGCATGAACGATGATTCGCGCGGACAGTCGCGTAAAAAGTCGCGTTCGCGTTCGCTTTCAGTATAAACAGGCCTTTAAAGAGAAGAATAAACCGTGAATGCGCTATTAAACCTTTCCTAACACGGAAATTCGCAAAGCTGTGCCACTGGTGTAGGCCTATCTCGTTCGGTTCTTCACACTAAAGGCCTGTTTATACAGAAGGCCATGACAGAGCCGTTTGAAAAAAGTGAAATTTAACAGAGGGGTCGCCTAGTATATACATGTCCTCTGAAAACGCCCTGTGATTGGCTGATGAAATTTGTTCGCGCGAACTATTCCTAAAAATCGCTGTGGTAGCGATCGTTGCGGTTTTCCGCGCGAACAAAATTTTTGCCACGTTCGCTTTCGGATTGCAGTATGAACGACTGCATCGATAATGTAAAGTTATCATTATCAGTCGCGGTCGCGGTTGCGGTCGCAGTCGCAGGCGCGGTCGAGTTCGCGTTCAGTATAAACAGGCCTTAAGAATGGTTTGAATGGCCGATATTTACTTCTTAATCTGGCTGGGGTGCACAATACATGCCCCATCAACAGGCCACATCCCACAGCTTGTTTATTAAAACACAACGTTTCAATTTCTATTCTTTGTCATATATATTATAAGTAATATTTGGTACATTTGTGGGTAAATTTAAAAGAAGTTGTCTAAAAAGTCGCTTCTATCATCTCATTTTACACAAGAAATAATTATTACCATTATAACGTTGCCGTCGAAGTAGCGCCTTCAGGGACAGCGGGGTGCACTACGATGCGCATGTTAAAATTGAAGGCAATGCACACTTTCTATAAGCGTAAGTCATATTCTTGTGATCTCGATGCTTCAAATCACCGGATGCAAACAAAATATGAGCTAGGAATATATGAAAATTATTTTTTAGATGGCTTGGGACTCAATACTATTTTACTTCCCGCTACATCATTGTTTGTTTGATTATGGTTTAACGCCGTGCCCAGGGTTATTTCTCCTATAAGATGGCGTACCAATCCAATTGATGGAGGAAACCACCCTAGACGTCACTGGTAACATAAAAAATAGGACATCGGTGAACGGGTGCAGGATACGCCCGCCACATCTTTGTTGGTTTGCCGCCCCAATTGGGTGGCAAGTTGTTGCTTAGCTTCCTCGAATGGGACGGAAGTTTTGGGTTTACCATCTTCAAATGTATTCTTCCCCACATCAAGTGGACAAGCTATTAGCATTATAGGCTATGTTGACCTTGACCCAGTGACCATGGATATCGGTCATTACCCTATGCATAAGGAACATTTGTGCAAAACATAATCGTTTGCAAAGTTTTCATTTAAAATATACCGCCCAGATGAGGCATTTAACATTATGGACAATGGTGACCTTGACCTCGGCTCATCCATCTTAGGTAAAGACCACGACACACTCCCTAGAAATATTAAACATTCATGCAAAGTATGGCGCAAAGCATCAGCTTTATTGGATATGGTAACCTTGCCAAATTTACCTGCGTATAGGTCATGACACCCGTTATACAAAAGGAGTATTTGTGCAAAGCATAAGATTCTACAAAGTTTTCCTAAACTTAAGGCCCACACAAGGTATTTAGCATTATGGGCAATGGCGACCTTGTCCTTGATCCGCTGGCATTGGGTATAGGTCTTAATAAACCCCTTAGACATTTGAGCAAAGCATATTAAAGCTTCTGCAAAGTTTTCAATTTAATCTTACGTTCCGGACAACGTGTCCGTTTTCAGCATAATGCATGGGCTATGGTGACCTTGGTCCTATGAGCATTAGTATAGGTTATGACACATCCCGTAGACATTATGGACAATTGTGCAAAGCAGCCTGACAATGCCTCAGTTTTATGGGCTACGGCGACCTTGACCGTGGCCCAATGGTTTTGGGTATAGATCATGACCCCATAGACCTAAGGAACATTTGCCCAAGCGTCTGCAAAGTCATTTTAAACTTATCACACAGACAATTTATTTATCATTATGGACAATGGTGACCTTGACCTTGGTCCATTCACCTTAAGTAACGATCTTGACCATAGGAATTAGGAACATTTGTGCAAAGTATAAGCTTCTGCAAAGTTTTTTTTAAGTTACAGCCTGGACAAGTTATTAACTTTATGGGCTATGGTAACCTTGCCATTGGCCTATGCAGTGACCTTAAGTTTAGGTCATGACACACCCCAAGACATAAGGGACATTTTCACAAAATTTCCATTATTTACAAATTCTAGG
The DNA here is from genome assembly GCA_034781015.1 of Tonicella lineata. Classification (NCBI taxonomy): domain Eukaryota; kingdom Metazoa; phylum Mollusca; class Polyplacophora; order Chitonida; family Mopaliidae; genus Tonicella; species Tonicella lineata. The sequence continues at coordinate 7,683 of JAVFBY010212547.1, read as the reverse complement.
ATGGCGTGATAACGATGGAAATCTCAATGTTTAAGAAATATTTGCTGGCTTTAATGCAACATTAAAGACTATTGGCGAATTGCTGAAATTCCACATACCGAAATGACTAAAGTTTTCTTATTCGAGACTAAGCACTTAATAGTTATTCTAAATATGTACCGTTAAAACCCAACTTAGTCTCCTTATCACCTAATAATAAAATTCCAAATCTAACCCTTCAACTAATACATGTGACTTTACGTGCCATGTTTTTGTCCATTTTTGTTTATTTTATTGGATTACTTGTTAGTATACTCATGCAGGGTGTAACATACATTGAAGTTTCGTTTGCATCCGTATGTATTTCCAAAGACCATTTGCCAATTATTTAGCAAGATTATAAAGTGTTATTTATCTATTTATTATGGACATTTGCCAGACTGACTGTCAAATAATATTGTAAACTTACAAATAATGTTAGAGATAATTGGAATTTTTGTGGACATTCTTACCGTGACAATTTCCCAAACGCTTGTATGCTCGACATTTTTGTAAACAAATATAATATAATTGATTTAATTATCAAGCTATAGACCTCCAGTAATAAGTTTCGCATGACAATAATTATATTGTCATACAAAACATTTCACTGGCCAAATTCGCTCATAACTGATACGACAGGGTTTAGGAATTGTAAGACCCAGGGCGAGCGTAGATACGTAATTCTGATGTATTACCCAAACAAAAGCTGCAACTAAATCCAAACATCCCACTCTGTCTGGCTTTTGGTCGTGTATATTTAATTTGGTGTAGCATGTGTCTTTCCCAAAGTTAAAGTTATGTATTTATCTGTTTCCTAAAGCCATTCGTTAGGCGGGTTGTCATATTACTGACTTTTGTAACAATTGTTTGTTCGAGATAAACTGACATGTAAGGAGGAAGTGTGGAATTGATCTGTTACACAAGATTGTATCTGAGAGACAGAACCATATCATATATGGTAGGATTGATGGAGAGTTCTAGACACCAACAGACTGTTCAGGGGTTTGTGATGTCCCATAACTATGTCAAGGAAACGCATCCTATTATAGCGACGATAGATGGAGCAGATAGGCGTGTGTTTATCGTAAATGATTTAATCCGCTTTTCGTAGAATATTCAGGCAACACCTTTCGCATATTTGTATCATTTGTCTCTGGTGTAGATGTCTTCCAACGAATTCATTATAAACTATATACCAAATCAGAAAAAAGTGTAATGTAAACGTTTACTTACATATTACTAGATCTACTGCTTTATCCTGTTCCTTACATTTGTATCAACGGATATTGCATAATAACCGAGGGATAACTAATGGTGCAATGATAGTCGTTATGGACTGTAGGATGTTTTTAGTTCTATCGAACGATTGGTGCTATCAACTGATTCCTTTGCCTGAGTGTAATTTTAACCGAATTATTCTGCTGTTGATATTGGTTCTCTAATATAAACTCTATAACTATTTGTGTAAAGTAGCGCTCCCTTGAGGTTGTTCTCATTTGTAGATTGGGCGACAATGTGACAAATTGAGATGAGATATGATATCATCTGGTCTTCAACGAAAGAGACGATACAAAGCCTCCGGGGCCATCCGCAGCCAATTAAGCAAACGTATCGATGTTCGTGGCAAAGGCTGTTTTCCTTAGAGGGTACCTTCCCTATGATTTTATCCATTTAGGTATTTTTTTCTCATCTAGGTTGCAATTTTCTCTCATGTCTAGAGGGAATACCGCTTTCTGAGCTTGACGCTTTTAAACCAGAAATAACCGACAGTCGATGGCTTAGGGAGTCATTTGAGGGAAAATAGACTGTAAGCTTTTCCTCGCTTTCAAATTGCCACAATAATCTACTTCCCAATTCATGTATTTTTCATGGCTATTTATGTGATAGCAACACACAGCCCTCTGATATTTAAAGCAGCTTATATAAAACAAAAAAAGACACAGAGCAGCATATATATATAATGAAATAAGAAAAACAGAGATCTACAAATAATTGCCCTGTGTAGAAATGTAACAAACATTTATTTTTGAAGATATAGGAAAATACACACAAAAACTCTACATTGTATTTTGACATAAACTCCGTTTGCACACAACTCTTTGAATTGGTGGCAAATATATTTCTGTATTGTAAGGAAATACCCTACTACAACAGTGACTGTATTACTGGCCAGGGTAAGGTGAAGAATTGAGCCGTCGCATGCATATGTGTTTACGGTAAAGCTTAATCCCCCTTACGTTAGAACTTCTTCCATCATAATACACAGTTATGACAGTAATGGTTACTTGTAGTCCTACGGATAATTTAAGTATAAAATACGTTTTCGAACACATGTAACTTCATTTTATTCGACGTGTCAACAATTCATTTTGTAATCATCAGGGGAGGGTTCGTAAATTTGTTGACGTCGTCTTGTGAAAATATGACGGTATTTATGATCACAATCGAACTTCCATGAACCTGGAGTATAAACAAATGAGCTACAAAAACAGTAGTTACAGTTATACAGGGGTTTAAACCTGAGGAGAGTTGACAGTTGAAATACAATCACCTCTGACGTAATTTTGGAACCGAGTCGAAACCCCAGACGCCGGAGGAGTCGATGTTTTTGACGAGGTACCAAAATGACGGCAGAGGTGGTTCTATTTCAACTATCACAGATACAGAGGTTTTAAACACCATTCATCCGATTTAAAATAACAAAACCATGCAGATTTCTTGTTGCGCCAAAACTGGCTGTTGTTTTAATATGCGAGAGAGACTACGAAATGAGAAGAACAGCCACAAAAAAAAAAAAAAAAAAAAACAGCCACAGAACGTTTCCAACCAATCAGATGTGCTTGACCTCTGACACATCCACGTGTGTTCAGCGATTTGTAGAATATGAAAACTAGCTGACGATACAGTTTTAAAACCGTACAAAAGCCGATAATATAAAAGCTACACATTTATTTTTATGACAACCTGGTACCATAAACTCTTTTTGAAGTCAGCTAGACTCAACTTTATTTCTATGGTACGATTTAAAATAGATTAGGGGCGCTGACGAGTTGTTGACGAATGGGGGGTTGCTGAACAGTAAAAAAAAAACAGGTGATAGATGGATAATAATCACCGCTAGACTGGCAACGTTGTCATGCATATTTGCACACGACCCATAACCGGTATAGGGGTTTAATAACATACATGTTATAGTAGGTGTAGTTACTGAGGTTTAAAGTATCTTCTGTAACTACTATTTATTCCCATTTTCGTGACTTTATTTTATCATCAGGATTATAATAACAAAAAAGCGACAACTATTATAATACTCTTGTTGGTAATAGCGTATCAGTGGCAGAAATATTTTAACCAGAAGTATGAAACGAGTCATTGACACAAATCGACGGCAAGGATGTTTTATCAGAGCACCTATATGCTTCATGCTATGAAGACTGCGAAGCATCCGAGATGGACTTTTGAATTATGGCCCGACAAGAAATTCCTTCAAACCTTATGCTGTTGCTCCTTTTTAAGTAAGTAATTTGCACACATGTGAGTATATAGTAGCACATGAGCAATTGCATGTGAGCATTTCTTCAACCTTTTCCATTACTAATATAATATCGAACATCTTTCCCGCGGCCAACATCTTTTTTTTGGTAAACATTTGCGTTATAAAATACCTATGATTCCACATTCAAGTCAAGTTGTCTGAGTTACGCCTATACCCGCTAGAAGGCGCTTCTTTATCAATCCGTGTTGACCCGAGCTTCAATGCAGTTGATATGTGGCAATGGCTCGTCTCATTCTTCGGGTTAATAGACTTCTGGTAGTGGTTATAAAAGAAGTCTAATACTCCTCTAACTACATTGTAGTATGTAGTTTCCGGTTTGTTGCTTATCTGTTGCTACAATCCGGATAATGATAAAACATGATAAATAACATAGGAATATATATAGTTACTGAACAAACCTTACTTCTGTAACTACTATATATTTATTTCATATATATAATACTATATAAAGTACCATATGCAGAGCAGCAGGGAAATGTATAGTAGATACAGAATTAATAGATTTCAACTGTTGCTACTATGTACTCACATGTGGGTTGCTCATCTGCTGGTGATAACATATAGTGTAGACACGTCCATTTAAATGAAGTATTTTTTAGGAACATAGAAACGGCAAATGGAACGAACTTTGATAGTTGCACAACCTGGTGACATGGGCAGTTCAGAATGGAGTTAAATTGGAAGCTCAAGCATTATAAATAATTGAGACTGATTTGAAAGAAATGACAATTATTTCTCTGCTACTGTTTTTAAAAGCGGAGAACACAATTAGTTTAGACTTAAACGCTGAGTGAAAACAATGTCAACCTACTGCTAACGCTGTCAACCGAAAGTGGTAATTATTGAAGGAACCGTGGTTATAATTGGAAGGAAATTGTCTAAAGATAAAAAGAATTGCTGAAGAAAACAATTAGAAACCAGGCATTATATTTAGTTATAGGGAAGTGTACGTTTTTCGTGGCTTTATTTATGAAAGTGTAAAACTGCTTATCTTAATAGTACAAAGTGATATTTGTCATCCGTTAAATAAATAATGCAGGTGTATGTTGGTTCAAGGTCAGTTAGTTTTTTAAGTTAAACCTTTTCATTAAATGATAACAGTGGACAAATAAAGTCAATTATCATTATAATAAGATTTACCTTATTAGATTACCTGATTAAATTTTCTGATTTCCACTCAGTATAGTTTGGCATTAAAGAAGTCACAACTCCGAGGAACGATAAGTAAGAAATGTTTAAGATTCCATTTATTTCGGGTTTATTAAACCATTTCCAGTAGTGAGGTACTGACAAAATTCAATATTTATATACCAAACGGTCAAAATAAAGCGGCGCGTGTTAAAATCATGTTTGTTTTTTTTTAAAACACACTATGTTATAATCGTGTGGTATATAAATATGAAATTTTGTCATTCTCTTCACTACTGAAGGTGGTTTAATCAATCTGAAATATATAGAATCTTAAACACGTCTTGTTTATCGTTCTTTGGAGTTGGATTTTTGGTCTTTTATGATTAGATTTACCTGATGAAATTATGACTGTATAAATCAATAATTTTAACTTTTATAGAACTCTATATTATAGCTTTATGCAAGCCAAATCGTCATCCTGACATTCATTATTTATGTTGGTTATCGAAAAAACATTCGTTGTCTGCTAAAAAAAAAACACATACACATAAACTATGTAAAACTGGCCATGTTATCGTTTACGGTTATTATTGTTACCAATTGGGTTAATATACCAAAATGCACAAATATGTGGGCAACTGGGAAATTTGTGAAAATTAAGCTCGCCCCGGGTAAAATGCAGCCTAATCACGTAGTCAGAGTAGTAGCTGGTTAGCACAGAAAAGATACAGCAATAATATGATGATTCATGGTGGTCTTGCCCAGGGCATCAAGTCCATTCTCTGCTTGTCAGAACACAAATTAGACAACTTTCAGTGTGAACCATCGTTTGGTTGACATTGTGCTTTATGGTTCAGTAGGATTCACATTTAAACACCACATTTCTATTTTAGCACCGTAATAAAGCCTGCTAATAAGTCAATTTGGGTTGTTCACTCTAAAAAAAAATCCAATTCAATCGCTCCCTTAAAGAGACGAGCAAATCATCAAGACATTTACGTTTCATCACAACACGGAAATTCGCAAAGCTGTGCCAATGATGTATCTCATTTCAGCTGATTGTACAGTCATTTTTCTCTGCTTTCTTAGCCTTGGGCAAGATCCTCTTGATTCGCGGTTTACTACCCCTTCGGATAAGGCTCCTGCTTCGAGCGAACTTCTTAGCCTCCTTTTCCATCTGCGTGTCTGGATTAGTATCAGCCGTCTCCTCTACAGCATTGGCACTCAGGCGTCTCTTTAACATAGGTTCCAACATTCGAACAAACGGGCTCTTTGCCTGGTCCAACAACAACTTGAATATTTCCAATACATTTTCACTAGTTTTGGCAGACACTTCAACGAAAGACTGAGAATCCGTCAAACCACAAGTATAAATCCAATGTAACACGTCATCTTTTGTGACTTGTCTCTCAGACTCTCGATCTAATTTATTGCCAACAATAACACACGGCAATTCGTGGTAATTTCGTCTTATTTCCATGATCTGCTCACGAAGTTGTTTAACTTCTTCAAACGATGGATAATTATTAATGGAATACACTAACACAAATGCATGAGCCGTGGAAATTGAAAGTCTTCTCATTGCAGGGAAAGCAAAGTTCCCGGCAGTGTCTAGAAAATCCACCTTTAAAAGCGAACCTTGGATGTCGTATTCCTTGCAGTAAAGATCTTCTATGGTCTCTTTGTAATGATCTATGAAGGCATTAATTAGAAAACGTCTGATAATGGCACTTTTTCCTACCCCACCGGCACCGAGAAAGACCAAACGAAGGCGTTGATCTACGTCTGCCATTGCCTCCAATAATTGCTAATTTACAGTGCGAAATATCTACTATGGTAGACAGAACATGTTTTTTGTATGTTATTGCACGAACCTGATTATCAGCTTAAGGTGAAGTCCGTGTCGACTAGTTGACGGTCCTGTCACGGTCTGTGTGCTCTGTCAGCCACAGTCAGTGTAACTCCACTCGTTATGACCGTTAAACAATCTGACAACAACGTCCACATCAGCTCATCATAGCATCTCACAGAGTACGTCTGTCTTGTTGATGGAGGGCCACACCATTAGAAATTAAATTAGATAGCGGAGAAGATCCACGTCAAACCATGTCGGCTCTTAGTCCATCGTCTGACAAGATCATAGTCTTCTCCTACAATAAAGTTGAATGTCATCTAGTTATATTGGTGCTTAAGTGCATATACAGAGTAACTAAGAAAAGCGACGAAGTGTAAAATTGAATTACGTGCCATCAACAGTGTAATGGAGATATACACTCCCCTATACTAATCAGATTTGAACAGAATCAAAAGTATAAAGGCATAGACATGAGAGTGATGTGGTAACGATTGACCATACACTTTTTAATCACATTTTAGTAGTGTCAGATCTTATCAGAGAAAACTGACCAAAAACACGAATATGAGTTACGTTGTTTATAGGATCTGTAAAAGCCATGTTAGGACAGAATATTACATTAACCGAATCCGGTGTTTCGAATGATTAGCAATACGGAGTTGATCGAATTTACTTTCTCCAAGGACATTTAACAATGGATCTGGCAACAAAACGTAATATGTCGAATCATATTTGCATAATGTTTTTACAAATTATAATTAACCACAAATGGCATAATAACGAAAATATAAATTTACTAAACACTTAAAAAAATGAAATACAAAACTTTGCCATGAAACACACAAGACAAACTCGTTAATACAGTTTTATAACTGTCTTTTTTAAGTGATGACTTAAATCCTGTATAAAGTGAAAGACAACACATACTCCTTTAAAAGGGAACACTTATTAATAAAATCTTATTTTCATCTGATAAAGAATGCTTAAGAAACATGTTTTCACCTGACTAAAAGTTGTTATTTGATTTTCATATTTAATAAACTGACAAAATAACTTTTAAAAAGAACGCGTTTGATTGGTCAGAAATTTGATGACGTAGGCATATGGGGTTGAGATCTTC
>JAVFBY010212436.1:0-10923 GCA_034781015.1 Tonicella lineata | reverse complement strand
TTTTAAACTTGACTTTCATTTGCAGTGTACATGTATATCACCCTGGATACATTTTAAATAATTTATTATCTTTTTAAGGTTTTAAACTTTAGATTTTAATGTTCTCTGATAGAGATGGTAGGTTTTGCTTACACCACCTTTTTTTTGTCAATCTGTTTGTAAATGTTTTTTGCAAAGATAAATACAGGTACCATAGTCAAATTTAACCTTGATTTTAGCTAAGCTTTAATTAAGAACTGTGCATATAACCTATTGAAGAAATGTGTTTGAACACAATAAAGTTAAGGGATGACATAATGCAGGACTTAATTGAATCTTTTACATGTAGGGCTTGTGCTAATTCAAGTTCAAACTAGATTTAGTCCTGCTAATTCAAATCAATGGAATTGTAGATTATTGTTGAGTATCCGTGGTTACTAAAGCTGTAGATTCTGTGAGTCAGCTGAATTCTGCATTTCTTGTGTGTGCGCATTTATTGAAATTGATCTGGAGGTGAAAACTAGTTAAGCGAGACCACTCAAAACGCTTCGCTCGACCATAACCTGCAATTAGTTTGCATTCTGAGCTGAATAGTGACGGGCAGTCATCACTTAATACTGGCACATATACTCTGCTCCGAATAGGACGTCTGAGGCAGTTCCGATCGTTTATGACTCGCCACCGTTTATTGCCTTGACTGATGCATGCTGGTAATGGTTTTTCAATGACTGTCGTTTGCCGATTCTTAACGTCTCTCCCCGTTATTGTATGGTTATTGATTAGACGGATGTCACCAGGTTCCACAGTAGTGGATATATCTTCATTGATTACTGACTCAATGTACTTAACTATAATATACACTCGATCTGAACAGGCACTGTGGACCAATCAAAAACTGTTTCCACCGCCTCGTACAACTAAAACACGGCAAGATTAATTAATTGTGAAACAAAGCAATGTGTTTAACAATTTTACTATCAAGAATTTTATTGATAAATATAAAGCTGCATAACAGTAATTGTCACGCATGATCGAATATAATATTTCAAGACATACACAATTATTGTAATATTCAAGTGAGTTTGACAAAATCATAGTTTTTTTAAAACTCAATAGTGTATCCATTATTCTGTTAGTCTGCTTTTAAATGTTCAAATCTTACATTTTAACCATTTTTCTTTTGGAATTACCATAACCAATTTGTACCTGTTAAGTTCACTACTCTACATGTACATGTACTACATGACCTGGCTTATGCATTTTCAGTCCTATCCTTAAATCCCTGCAGACAGTGAATATGCAGAATAAATATTCAGTTTGTATTAATTACCATTTTTGCACTTTTTATGATATGCATTTTAATATGTGTAGGCCTACATGTGAACTCAAACATCTGTGTAGTGGAAATCTGTATTAAAACCCCATAGAGTAAACATGTACGTAATGAATTTATTAAGCCTTTTACTTGACAATAAATGGATTGAAAGGAATGGTGTCAGTATCTAAACAAATAGCAAGAAATGGAAAATATCTGATGAGAAGAATGAGAGATGGATAGAAAAATTGTTACTGTTTCCAACGACCTTCATTTATCTCACCAAGGTCTTTACATTATGTAAATTATAAAACTTTGTTGGAAAGGTTTGCTAACTAGTAATGATTTCCCTTGATATAAAAGAAAAGTATTGGTCTTTTGGGAGACTTTTATGGCGTAAAACCACTCTCTACAGACGTTGAATTACGACAGTTTATCTTGTTTGAGGTAAAATAGTAGAGAGGAAATGCTGAGCAGGAAAATTGTGATTAATTTTGCGGAGGCAGTAAATATTGCTTATTCTAACTTCGTACAAGTGTGTTGACGTTCCCCAAAGAACACCATTGCCAAAATTATTCCCTGGTTGCGACATAAATGTGCTTTACGAGAACCTGAGATATGTCTGGAGCATTTTGATCAACCAGGGTTTGATTTATTTTCTCGGGAGATATTTGGTAGTTTTAAAATTCATAGATGCATCATTTGATTTCTGTGGCCAGGAAATGACTTGAAGTTGCTGGCTGTGTTAGGATAACTGAACGTCTCCAGAGACTAACTTTAGCCGGCTGGACGGATTTCATAGTCGCATGTGGCTAATACGAGAAAATCTATCCCGGGGCCGTCATAATCAGGAGAGATTTGAGTGGCCGGGCCATGGTTTCTCCGTAAAGTCCACTTGTCAGAAAGAAGCTATTCTGTCAGCCGACTGTGCTAAGTGATGGATTGCTGACATAATCCACTTCCTTCAAGACAACATTGTCCTGTTCACACTACATTAACAACACACGGAAACTCCAGCCAAAACAGCTTTTCACTGAAAAATAATAAAGTGAAAAGGAAAAAAAAATGATGACAACCTTGTTGTCAGGTAGAAATTTGATAACATTAAAGGGCCCCCTTCTCAGCTACCACCAGAGACCTGGTAGACATTTATCGTAAGAGCAGCTACATAACGCAGTTTGAAATCATGAGTATTTTAATCAACTTAATACCAGAGCCTGGTTTTTAAAATCCATATTATTGAAATTCAAGGATTTTATAAAGCATCACACACTTAAAAGACAAATGACGGCTTGCAAATGTTCTTTTTTTTATACTAATATGATAGGTTCTTGTCAAAAGACATACCCCGGTACTTAAATATGACATCTGCTGAATATTTCATTAAGGATTCTTGCAATCTCGACATAAAGATATAAATTTATCAGCTTTATGGTAGCTATTTCACCCTGACATGATTGTGTTTTACAGAACAAAACCACAGTAGTGTTGCAATGAGAACATGGGTTATGAAATTATGAAAACCACAGTAAATTCCATTGTTCGCTATAATATAGAGCGGATTAATGCCAGGCATAATAAAATGACAGTCATGCCATATAAACAGGCCACAGCAAGCCCTTCCATGGAATTGATAACACAACAAATATTATATATTTATATCGTCTCATACTCTATTGTTATCATATTTTTCTATATATGTTTTTTTCCTTTTTTTTCTTTTTTTTCTATGGGGGACATGCATTGCACTTTATATAGGTGTTACACACCTGTGTGTCCTTCCTGACTGTAAAGCTGAATAAATAATTTAAAAAAAAATGTCTTTTATCAAAAATGCATTTGTTGTAATAATTTTTTGTTCACATAACATTCAATCCTTTATGACAGTGAATAAGTGTTGAAAAAAAATTCAACTACACTAAAAATAGACAATACCTTTGTAGTATTATCAACTATTAATTAAAGGTCCTATTTTTGTGATGATTTTCAGACTTGTTCATGCACCCTATATGTCAAGATGCAAGTAGTGGCATAAATAAGTAAGAAAAAAAGACGTCCCTTCATTTTCCTTAATTAAATTTGTGGTTTATACATTCCCAAATAACCTTTTATTGATTTTATGGGGAAAAAAGTGTGACTTTTCTATCTCCTTTTAATCACATTTGGTGAGGTGCTCTCAAGGGACACAACCATTACACAATTAATTAGTCTCAAGAGACTTATGTTATTTATAGATATCACAGAAAATTGTTCGGAGGTAAATGCAACTGAGGTACTGATATATCGTTCCCCTTGCCAATTTACGGCATGAGTTCAAGTTTGCTTTAGCTAAGTTTGGACAAAGAGTATGTCAGATTAAATGGCATCATATTTTTTCATTGATGTACAACATATCAGCGAATGTTTTTATTGGATTTTTTATTGTGGTTGTCTTGTCCTTGTGTAAATGTTGTCCTGTCTTTGATTTTTCTGTTGACTGCATAGGTGGTTTCCTTCATCCACCACTATGAAGGCATGCCATCATGAATGATTAACAAAAAGTATGGCGCTAAACGCCAATAATCAACTAATCAATATATTGTGTTGACTACAATTTGTAAGACATTTGAGATTTTTTGTTCAAAGTAACAAATAAATATTATATTTGACTTGATGTAATTTTATAGTTTTATGAACCTGCATGGATTATAATTTTTTTGAAACCATACTACACAATGTACATATACTTTATATTATAGTTAAGGTTCTTTGTGAACACAGCCAAAAGTATAAAAAAAAAAACGTGCGACAAACGTTATTTCCTGAGTATAGGCTTGAATCTGCATACTGCTATAGTCATTATCTGAGCAGTCAGTATGCAAGTTCATTGCTGTTCTTAAAGTCCGCAGTATTCAGTCAATGTTACAACTCTTGGAAATAAAAAATATTGTTGTTTAGGGCCAGTGTTCTAATTGATTCCAAAAAGTTAGGATATTGCAGGCCGTAAATCTTCGTACACATTTCACCAGTACTTTTTGCTCATTAAAGTCTGCTCTCAGTTGAAAGGTTGGCTTATTTATTGATTTTTTTTGCCAGACCCAATTGCTTACAGTATTGTTTCTCTGGAAGTATAGGAAACGAGGCCTGAATTTTTCCTCTAACGGCACACAATCATTCGACATTGAGCTAGAAACAAGAGCAGTGAAAAATCCAACCACAGATTCATTAATTTTCTGGAGGTTTTTTTTAACTTCAATTCTCGAAGAGCTCTGTTCAGTGGTGCAGGATTCACAACACGTTTCTTTTGAATACTCTAAACTATGTTGCTCATTGAACCGATAGAATGGGTAATCTGTGGTCTATCAAATACCGAACGAAGAGTTAACACTTTCGCATTTATTCTCGACGTGACTAGGGCCTGAGCGCCAGGTAAGTTGATTATATACTGATCAATTTTCTTCAATTCTTAGACATTAAAGTCGTTACTTTTCTGCAACATTTAACTCTGGCAGACAAAATGGGTTAGAAAGTGAGAAAACGACCTGAGCTACGGGAATAAAAATCAATGAAACTTAACAAGATTTTGTCCTGACCAGAATCTAAATTCTATAAATGTGATTTACAATAGTTTATCTCTTTTGTTTTGGATTTTCCTAGCCTGAGTTTATTGAATTATTCAGTGTAAGCCATTATTGGAATGGTGTAGCCATTGAATCAGTTGATCAATCGAGCACTCAATTCATCAAAATGCCTGTTATTGTAGAATTTATAGCTACTTTTTTTTTACATAAATGGACGCATTATAATTAATTGAAACAAATGTGTGTTTACAATGTTAAACAAAAAAACAATAAATCTTTCTCTCATGCTAAGTTTTTAACTCATTGTTATTTAGCAACTCAGTAAAAAAATATGTCATCTAGCGTAAAAGACTGTAAAAAATCTTTGTATGCAAATAATATAAATGCAGTTTGTTAAATTAATTAAAACCTTGGTTCTGTTACAGAACACACTTTAAGGAAACTCTATGTTTATCATCCTATTTATTTAGCATCCAACCACATAACAACTGTAACAACCCAACTAACTCGCTAATTTATTTATTTACCAACCACATATCAACTGTATAGCAACCCAAATAACTCTCCTATTTATTTACAAACCACATATCAACTGAAACAACCCAAATAACTTTCCTATTTATTTACCAAACTACCCCATACCAACTGTAACAACCCAACTATAAAAATAACTTGTCTATTTATTTACAAACCAAAAACATATACACTGTAACAATCCAACTAAGTTACCTATTTATTTATCAACTAACCACATATAAACTGTAACAACCCAAATAACTTGCCTATTAATTCACCAACCAACCACATACTACTGTAGCAACCCAACCAAGCATAACTCAACTTTTACAACCCAAATAACTTGCCTATTTATTTACCAACCAACCACATACTAACTGTACCAACCCAACCAAGCATAACTCAACTGTAACAACACAAATAACTTGTCTATTTATTTACTCACAACCTACCACTTACCATGCATCCACAGCTTATCAATCAATTAATCATAGCAGGCAAGTGAGTGAGTCATTCAAGCCATCAGTGGATCTCTGTCATCCATTACCGGTACATAATAACAATAAAGGAAAACCTTTATAATTGCGTGTTGGAAGTTTTGTTGTTTGCTAATTACCCTTTAATATGATATATTGCCTGCTTTATCAAAAATAAAATCTTATCAGCTGACAATTTTAATATGACTTATAGGCTTTAAAACCGTATCAAACACAAATTTCAGATAACTACAGTAGGCTATGCTCCCTAATGAAATAATAAAAGTTTCAGAATTAGTCTGAAATGTTTCAAAGGTAAATTTTAGAATTACATTATTAGATAACAAGTAAACTTCCATGTGCATTAAATTACTTCTCATGTTTTAACTGATTGACTTGTTTAACATTTATGGAGAAATTCATTAAAATATGATATGTCATCTGTATTTAATTGATTTACTGAATACACAAGTACAAAACACATTAAATAATTAGAAAAATGATTTTGTTAAAACAGACTTAGGCAAACTACTCAAACTTTTTTTTTTGAGAACGGAGGGAGGAATTAAAATAGAATTGGTTCTCAAAGTTTTCCAAACATAATGATACCATGCAATTACATGTAGCAATTCAATTTTAATCCAAGAGTTTCAGATATGTTATCTTTAATTATAAATGACTTTTTCAGTGACTCATTGTGGGCCATTTGTTGACCCAAATTTTGTGTGTAAAATTTTGGTAAAATAGAATATGTGGATCATAAGAATGGATATTTTTGTGTTTGGGTGACTAATCAGAAATAAAATATTGGGAAATTCCAGGATTGGGACTTTTAATTGAAAATAAATTTTTCAATTTGCTGCTGTGTAATCTTTCGGCGACATGCAATTGTGACTGAAGAACATTGCTAAGGTAAGGTTTAATTAGATACCAATCATTTGCAAGAATAATAGCAGAATTTTACCAATTAAACTCACAAGCCTTCTTTGTGCTAAGGTATGAATGCCAATCAAAGCCTGGTTATGCGAGAGTTGTCGCCCCTTCATTTTAAGTAAAAAAAAAAGATATATTTAATTTATTAATAAAACTTTATTTAGTGAGGATAACACTTTACATAATAAACAAGTCAGTCAGCACAAAGGCTGATCTACCTTAAAACATGTAAACAATTAATTATATATACACTGTACATTTATAATATCATTGACATAGAATGGAATCTGTTGTTTGATCTAGTATAAACTAAGTAAAGGAGAAACAATTTAAATTATGTTCAAGCAATGGAAAATATTATATATTTTTAAAATTTATAACCTTTATTAATTTTTTTTCCTCTTGAAACAATTGATATCAAAAATAAATTATAAATATAGCTGTTGCGTAACAGCGATGCCGGGTTTCAAGTTGTTGGCGCTAAACACTAAGTGCATTAGTCCGTTGAAAATCTCACTCAACTTCATGTGGATGTTTTTATGAATAATGCAATTATAGCTATTTCAATTTTGAAGAGTACGATTTACACGACGCCAAAATTGAACCTAATCTGTAGCCAGTAGTGTTCTCATATGACCAACTGATCCACCTTGTTAGAAACGTTGTAACTCAAAGTGCACATTTTGCGAATTTCACAACAAAAAAACGTATACAGCGTCCAGATTCGTGC
The DNA here is from genome assembly GCA_034781015.1 of Tonicella lineata. NCBI lineage: Eukaryota > Metazoa > Mollusca > Polyplacophora > Chitonida > Mopaliidae > Tonicella > Tonicella lineata. The sequence goes on along the minus strand of JAVFBY010212436.1, from coordinate 3,414 downwards.
GAGAATAATTAGTGGCGTATTTGCCCGAATCAGAATGCCGGCATGCATCAAACGCAATGTCTATTTACCTACTGAGGCGTTTGCTAATCACTTCCAATCACCTAAAGCAACAACGCACAGCGTGTCGTAAACTCATCTGGCATTGCAGCAGACTAGGCCTGCAAAGTACAGCATATGTCTACTGATTTGTAATACCTGTAATATAGTTTGACCCAATCGAAATGTAGAAGATCCAATTAAAATTCAACCTTGTTCCCTGGCTAGTCATGGCTCAGAATTCCCAGAGCTAACTTCATATATGTGGGAGACAATGAGGCAAGGCGTTTTAAAAAATTTGCTGTGAAAACGAAATTTTGTGCAGTGAGTTCTTCGCTGCAGTTCTTCGCCGCATCCCACTCGCAGGTCAGGTCGACTAACCATGACGGACCTTCACATGCCGTACAGGAGTATGCAAACGAATCATACAGGCAGATACTGAACATCATAAGACAGAGTAGGGCCTACCGTATTTAACGCTTAATTTTGGCCAGATTTTGTTCAACTATATCCCACAGTTCCTCAGTAGAAGCGTTGATTTAAATTATTTCAAAGACAAAGATCGATTTGTGCAATTACTGAATGTTAACAGCATTATCGAAAGGCTCACGGGGGTCCGGAGATCAAAGCTAGACATTTGTATTTGCTGACGGGGCTGGCAGCATGAACATGGTAGCTTCAGCAGGCATTGTGATAAAATACTAAAGAAAATACAGTATGGTATACGGAGAAATCTTCTTGTAAACAAAATAACAAATATGTTACCACGAATGCAAAAACTGGAAATAATAAATGTTTACAAACATTCAAAAGCCTCAAATTCGACTTCATCTGTTTAAAGGGTTTTCAGATAACAGCCCGTTTCTTACATTAAATTTTGCAATCAGTATTGCTGTGGGCCGAAATATAATTTAATATCCATTCATTTCATGAAGTTTGTTTTATCTGTCTTTTTATAAAAGTCTTCCTCTCGTAGCTCATCATTTTGTAACCATTAAAGATGCATACGCTCCCAAAATATGGTATTTTTGCTGTTAAAACAGAATCAAATGAGTTATACTTATTTTTCTGAGGAAGCCGAAGTTAGGAGCTTTTCGTTAATCCCACCCTCAACTTTGTACGCTAAGTGGTAGATTTTAATCAACTAAAAGTATTAAATTTAAATATGCTTCCAGCATATTCAAATGAAGGGGCGGCAACTCCCGTATAAGACGACCTTGATAGACGTTCGTACTTTAGCATGAAGAAGGACTGTGAGCTTGATAGGCGGAATTCCGCTTTTATTTTCGCAAATGATTGGTATCTAATAAAACCTTACCTTAGCGATGTTCTTCGATCACCCTAAACTGTCACCAAATGTGACACAGTAGAAGCTTTTTGAATCGATTGACAAAAAATGGAACTACAACAATGCCACGCCCTCTTCACTTTCATTTAGAATTTTAGCATGATTTCTATTTGCTCGTACACACTAAGTACTCAATGAAACAATTTAATTTCGACGATAGTGTTTTAGTTTGAGAACAAATGTTAATACTACATAAACTCACAGCAATCTCAATTTGTTGATAAAAGTTCGCTATCTGTAAAACAATAAAGTGAGCTCTTGTCACTTAATTCAACTTTTATATATAATTGACGTGAATCATCACTGTACAAATGAAACTGAGACCATTAAACACAATATGAACTATTATTTCCAATACAGATATATTTTTTTGTGAAATTAGAAAAAAAAAACACCAGCATAATATGAATTTTACTAAAAAAGTTCAATTTGAATACGATTTCCAGTTTACGGGTACATGCGATTATGAGGAAACGATTAGTTAATCGCGATATTGTCGTTACCACCGAATAGTTGATACTTAAAGTTGTTAAACAGGTTTAGCCCGGGCTGCTTTAGTCCTTTTTTTAAGCATCAAACGATTTTCTGTAACAGAAAACTTCTCCATAAATTGGCGTATATGTAGCATTTCAAGGGTTTGTTTCCTTGTTTCTTTGTTTGGGGGTTTAACACCGATCTCAGGGATGTTTCCATCAGACACATATTGCCAAATGTTGAGATTTGGCATTATGGACAGAGAAATAGTTAATTAATTTAGTGAGTGTTACAGCAACAACAACAACAAAAGCGCCAACATTACAGCAAGTAAGGTGTAGACAAAAAACAACAACTGTAAACTTCCCCTGGAAAATTACTTTTCCTGAATCCTCAAATATAGAAAGTTGAGATTGTCAATATTTGTCTCCACGTGCACTCATTTTTTCATTTGTGTATGTAACGCGAATGTTCTTCGGATATCTTTGATGGATTATTTTCATCTTTATCACGTAATGATTTATTAGAGTCTCTCACATGACAACATGGTATTTCTGATTTATTACCCACAAGGCGCGCTCAGTGAAGTGATTCGATGTACAACAGCTCTTACTGACTGCCATATATCTCCATTCATCCAGAAGCCATGGAGTTCTATACTTACACGCGTCACAGACACATCCCTATATTGACATTCAGCAGAAGACATGTATATTTATCACATAAATACTCACGGTGTCTGGTGCAATATTAGATATACAAGTATGCTATTATATAAACGTAAACAGTCAGATACCTGCTAAAAAGTATGTATATGTAGACGAATGTTGTAAAAATGCCCATCCTCTACATCAATTTGTTGCTCTCCGAAATGTATTTTTTAATAACCGTATGTTCATACTGACTCGATATTTTTCAGATATTAAAACTAGTTTTTGCCTTTTGTGTTGCAAGAGTTTTATTCAGTAACCACATGAAAACGGTATGCAAAATGATTTATAATTTTAGTTAAACCCGAGAGAGGATTAATGTTTAAACAAAGGGGTAATCTGAAGTCGATTTCAAGATACCCATGGGAGTAATATGAAATTGATTTTTAAATTCCCAGTGTCACTAGTGTCACTCTCAATCAGTGACAGTAGTGTCATTAGAAACCGTTGCATTGGTGTAGACAACGTTACTCTCTTTCGCAGGTTATCGTTTCTCGTTCCAAGGTTCACAACCGTATTAAACAAAATCTACATAGTATTTAAACTGCAATTAAACTGCCAGTGACTTAGAGGGCCAGTCATGTATTCCAGATTTTCGTCATTACAAAAGTGTTCCCCCTTTCCATCATTTTTCAACTATTACCTTCCATGACAGTTTGGTTGTTCTATATATATATATATTTATATATACAATAGCACAATCATTGTTTTTATACCCCCGCAAAGATATTTGCGGGGGTATCTTAAAATAGGCTCCGTCCGTCCGTCCGTCTGTCTGTCTGTCCGTCCGTCCGTCCGTCCGTCCGTCCGTCCGTCCGTCCGTCCGTCCGTCCGTCCGTCCGTCCG